>VWZE01019329.1:106691-121755 GCA_013396675.1 Eubucco bourcierii
CTAGGACTCGGTTGCTGTCTGGGCTGCATGTGCACACTGCAGGCTCATGTTGAGCTTTTCATCAACCCAGACTCCAAGGTCCTTTTCCTCAGGGCTGCTCTCCAGCCATTCACCACCCTTGGGATTATGCCTACCCAGGTGCAGGATTTCATGAGGTTAGCCTGGGCCCACCTCTCCAGCCTGTCCAGGTCCCTCTGGATGGACCCCTTCCCTCTAGCAAGTTGACTGTAACACACAGCTTGGGATCATCTGCAAACTTGCTGAGGGTGCACTCAATTCCTCTGTCTATATCGCTGACAAAGAGAACCTTTTATTTTTTACTTCAAGTTTTATAGGTGGATATAAATTTGTGGGAGAGTGGCTACAGGGGTATCTTTCCATCTCATAGCTCAGTAGTTGAGCTGCTTTGCTCTCCAGTGAAACTTTGCGAGGCCTTGGAGAAATCCCTTGTTTCTCAGTCCTGAAAACAGCTTGAAATTAAGATAGGTTCTATTATTTCCATAGATAATGGCCTGGCAAACGACAGATACAGTTAATTAATACATTTAATGTTTGAGGGAATAGTTTTCCTTCACCTAACTGAATGCTTGTCCTTAAGACCAAAAAAAAAAGTAACTATAGTTTATGTTCTTGGCTAGATTAGAAACGAGAGCAGTTCTACTGAAACTGCAGATCGTGTTGTATGTTACTCTTAATAGCACTGAGATGATGAACTTGCTAGTTTAAGCTGGTTGTATCTCTGGAAAACTTCTAAGATAAAAATCATAGTTAATATTTGTGCATGCCATATCATTAAGGTTGTGTGTGTGTAACTGGTAAAGTTGAAACACTAACAATATATTTTGATGGTCATTTATCGACTCAACACTATTTTTTCTGTAATTTATAGGAGAGAATAGCAGTAGCTAATGGAAAGTTAACAGTGCCTTTTCTTCCTCTGTCCCCTTTGTGGATGCTTAGGGATGTCTCACAGAGGGCACCACCAAAGTCAGATGTTTCAATGCTGCGAAAGACAGTAAACTGGAGAAGGCACTAGAGAAGGATGACAGTATAGGAAAATGGATGTCCAGAATTCTTCCTTGAGAGGTCTGATGAACAAGTGGTTACTTCATATACTTCAAAAACCATGTGTACTACTTGATGTTGCACTCATGCTGTAGTGTCATCGCATTCCACCTCCAGAAACCTGCTCTATCACCTCTGCTGTTTCAGTCAACACTGTAATCCAGTTTATTTTCAAAAACACTGGTAGTGTGGCAGTGACATTTTATTAACATGCTGACTGCTGTGATTAGATGGGACTTAATAAGAAATCAGTTTCCTTGCTGGACAGTCTTATCTGAACATAGCCTTCTTCCCTCTCTCTCCAGAGCCAAATTTGCAAAGTAGAGTCCCTTGTTTCAGCTTCTCAATCCTGGTTTTTAGGTAAAAAATTTGATCTTGGAAGCTTGCTGCAGCAGATGAAAGGGTTGGAATAAAGTTCAGTCCTATTATGATGTGTCACAGACTGAGATCCAAGGCCAAGTCCTGCATTTAGCTTTTCTCTGCCTGTGTAGAGTTACCTCGGTCCCAGGTTAAAGCCTGACTCAGCACATAGATGTTAATGTATTTTTCCTCAGGAATTTCAGTCCTAAGAATAAATCTTTAACTATGGTTTTACTTCACCTGTTAGGGAAAGGACTAGCCATTGTTGCACCTAAGTAAATGAAGTAAACTTCATCTGAAAAGCAAAGGGAGGTGGTTTGCTGGGAATGGGGAACTGAAGGAACTGCTGCTATGCTCAAAGTAAGCAGAAAGAGCTCAGGGCAGCTACACCTCTTTTTCTGCTATTACAAGCATTTTAGCTTGCCCTGTTTTGTTCCTTCCTCCTCAGAGGCTTCTCAAACAGAAAGGAAGATCCTGAAACTGTTTGCCTTGAGGCCTGGGAGGGGAGGAAAGAGCAGCTTATACTGCTAGATTAGTACAGAGGGGCAAAGGGCAGATATGTGGCTAGGGGTGGAGTGGTACAAAGGAGGGAACAATGTAGGCTGTAGTTAAGGAGGAACACTGAATTAATTAGCCTTGGGAAAAATGTGCGGTAAAAAGCCAAGAATCTGTTACAATAGATTAAATGTAACTTCTTTTGGTGAGACTTGCTTCAAGTCCCCAAACTGAGAGAATCTGAAAAAAAAAAAATTAAAAAAAAAAATCTTTTAAGCAGTCGAAACTAAAACCATTTATATAGATAGAGTTTAGCTCCTTATGTGACATTAAATGGTGTCAAATAGAACTTTAAATCCCACAACCTCATCACTCCTCAGGGTATTTGAAGAGCTGCCTCAATTTTTGAGCCCACAGCCTTGTCTATCTTCATGTCAGCAGCTTTTTAAAATATGACACGTTAATGACCTGACAGCCATTTAAAACTTGTAAAAAATATTTTTTTCTGTGCAACTCCTGAAACAGTGAAGGTTTCTATGTCTGTGATTATGCAAAGCTGAGTAGTATTACAGTAGTAGCTGTATTAGCTGTCATTGCAGCTAGATACCTGAAATTCGACGCAGTATTTTTATACAGAATAAATGTCATCACATATGACAGGAAATATGATGGTTTTAGGAAAGACATGAATGAGTTTCTTGTAAATTCATCTTACTGGAACTCCGTTGCAGAAAATTACCCACTGCTGTCACAATGCTGTTAGGTTACGCCTCCCTGATTTCTACTCATTTCTCAGTTCTGCCAAGGCCCTTCTACCATTCTGTCATCACCAAATGGGACTTTTAAAAAATCTTGTATCTGCTGTTTCTTTATAGGAAATGCCACATCATGACCGTGGTGGGAGATTTTGAGCATCAGTCACTGTTCTGGTACCTGCTTTGGCGGTTTCTCAGATTTCTGTACACAGAAATACTGTCATAAACCCCCTTCAGTGGAAGTTCATACTCGTCGTCTTCTTCCTGTTCTCCCCCCGTGACTCTTCATCACGTAAGTCTTTCACCGGCCACGTTGTTTCCCTTTTTGCAATCTGCTGTGCTGCCTATATTAGGAAATGTGGCTGAGCAACCGTGTTTTACCGCGGTGTCGAGAATAGGTAAAGCTGCAGGGCTTGCAGCAAGTCCCATCATCACCACCTTCTCACGGCAGCACAACTGTACGAGCCGGCGGCAGCGCTATCGAGAGCCCACCTGCGACCCGAGGTGCCTGAAAAGCCCCCTCTGCAGCAGCCGCGCTTCGTTCTGTCTGCGCTAGTACGGAGTCCCGTAGGCAAGGACGTGGGCCCGGGCTGCTGTCCCCTGGGCCGCCCCCTTCCCAACGATGGGAAGTACGGGCCGCCAGCCAGCCCCGAATAGCGTTGCTCCCGCGGGGCTGGAAATCCCCACCCTGGGCAGCCGCGGCGGGTTTCCCCGGCTGACAGGAAAGTACCTAACGTCCCTACTGACGGCGCCGCGGCCTCCTTCCCTTCTCTGAACGAGCGAGAGGGCGGCGAGGCCGAATGCAGAAGCCGGCTGGTTGAAGGCCCCCGAGACATGGGTAGTAGCCCAGGGAACCGCTGCTTCCGCAGGCGGCCGCCACACGAAGCCACTACCCTACGCTCCCAGCCGGCCCGCTTGCCCCAGCCCAGCGGCAGGAAGTGAAAGAGGATAAGCTCCGCCCGTCCCAGCACACCGCACATGCGCTCGACGGCACTGGGGCTTTCCCGGTGGCGTCCCTCTGCTGGGGGTTAGCCGGGGAGGGGTGGTGCCGGCCGCAGGCACCTCTCCTCCCGCGCCCCCTTCGCGGGCGCCGTATATAGGCAGGGGAGCGCATCAAGGCCCGCCTGCTGCCGGGGGCTCGGCCGGAGACTGTGAGTCCGTGGGGAGGGAGTGTGCGGGTGGGGTTGGGCCGCGGCCCTGCCGGGAGGACGCTGCCGTCTGCGCCACGTCGGGTCTCCGCGCCCGGCTGAGGGCGAGGCGGGCGGGGGCGCCTGTCAGCGACCGTGCGGCGCCGGCTAGCGGCCGCTGGGTTCCACTCGCGGCAGGGGAGAGCTGGCGCGGGCGGAGGGGCTTAGTTGTGCCCCAGGCCGTGGTGTCGGGCGCTAGAGGGAGGAGAGAGTGGTGGCCTTGCAGGCTGGCAGCTTAGGGCCCTGCGGGAGACCTGGGACCACTCCCAACAACCCGCAAGTGCGGCGGTAGCGTGAGGAGTGAGAGAACAGTGAATTGAGTTTTGAGGTGGTTGTTACCTTGAGTTGTGTACCTTAAGTATCGCTGATGTGGCCTTGAATAATATGTTAGTGTTGCTCGGGAGTAAGAGAGGTAAAAAGCCGTAACACAAAGCAGTGGGTTGACTGAAAATCAAGGATACTCAGGGCCGTAGTGGAGGATAATATTAGAAGAGAGTTAAACAGGAAGTGACTGCAGGATCTCAGGTTGAAGAGATCTTAAATATTTTAGGATTATTAAGGGTCTCAGTTTACTGTCAGGTATCTGGCTTTCTCCAGTATGGAAACTGACTTAACTTCTTGGACTAGAATCATTCATGTATGCTGATAGCTCAGTCTCACCATATGTGTTAAAGGAGTGGATTCATAAAATGCATTTGCAACTCGTGTCCTCAGTGATTAAGTAGTTGACCGTAGTAATAGTCTGACCATATCAAGAACAAACCTGCGAAGAACTACTGAGATGAGTAGAAAATGCTGCATTGTTTTCCAGTAGTAGGTGATTTTTCTAGGGCCGTGTCATCATGACTAGTATATATCTGTCTTGTGTATTTTCTGGAACTTTTTAGGAGCTGATACTGTAAAATAGACTGCTATCTAAGAACAAATATAAAAATAATACATTTTGAAAACTTCAGAATTTTATCTTTGTGCTCACTTGAAGTTTTTGGTGAAGCTCTGTTTTGTTGCTGTGATAGAATGGTTTGGGTTGGAAGGGACCTTGAGTGACCTGTACTAGTGGGAGGTGTTCCCTGACTATGGCTGGGGGTTGGAACTAGATGATCCTTGAGGTCCCTTCCAACCTTACTATTCTATGATTACTAAGATCTCCTAGTTCCAGCACTATGCCATGAGCACAGAAACCTTGTACTGGACCAGGTTACTTAAAGGCACATGCAGCCTGGCCTGTGCTTTAGTGTCAGTGTAATAAAACTGTATCTTTATTGTTTGAGAAAGAGGAGGCTTAAACCAAATAAAATGAAAGCAACTTTTTAGTGCAAGATCTTACCTCTAGTTATACAGCTTGTCATCAAGCAGTGCAACTTGATCAAAAACTCTGCCAAAAAAGTTCTGCTTGTAGATTAAAGAGTTTTGCATATGTGTCAGGAACAGGGAAGCTTAAGCCTGTAAAATCCTGTCTGTATGACAGTGTGTAAAGTTGACTCCCTGAAACTTTCTAGCTAACATTACAAAAAAGCTTACATTGAGATTTTACTGTTTCAATTTTTGTGGGTTCTGTTTGTATAGACATTACATGCACCTTGTTATGTATATTTTGAAACACTCCTCTTTTTCTTCCTTACAGGTTTTGTTCCACCTGAAAGAATTAAATGATTGAAACTATAAGTACTTACAGTTTCTTCTTGTGAACAGCCAGTATCAGTATGGAGGTGTAGGCACCTTAGATGGGACATTAGTCTGAACTCTGGGAGGTAGTTCTGTGCACAAGTAAAGAAACTAAGGCTTTTTTTTTTTTTTTTTGCTTTTTTTTTTTTGCTTTTTTAATTTAATCCAAGGATTCTGTTTGCTTCTCTATGCCATAAACATGGCATACAGAATAAAATTAATGCAACAGTATAAAGCATTAGAATGTCCTGACATAAGGCAATTGATTTATGTTACATTTGATAACTCTATACTTGTAACTAAGGCACCAGGCTAAAACTGAAATGCTCTGTTCAGTTTGTGCTGACATTGCTGAAGGTAAAAAAGCCTGGGGGTGTTCCAGACTTGTTAGTTAAAGACAGGTCACGCTTGTCAGAGACAGTGTATAGGATTTGTTTATCTCATAGCTGTCTATTCATTATATGTGAAGTTGAGTATAAACTAACTTCTTTAGCCTTAACAACAACTACAATATGCAGAATTGAGTTTTTTTTTTGTTTGTTTGGGTTTTTTTTTTTTTTTTTTTTGTTTTTTTTGGAGGGGTGGGCAGGGAGGAAATCTACTAGTAGCAAATAGATCAGTTTGGTAGTGGCAGCCCAGGGACTTTCTTTTTCTTACCTCTTTGGAGCTTGATAAAACATTATTTTCAGCCTCCTAAAGAGGTTTACAAACTACAAACTAGACTCTTTACTTGTGTGTAAACTGCGTATTTATAAGATCTCTAGGGTGAATAGTTCTTAAATCACTTAATGTACGTTCTGGTTAAAAATTAGGTGATTTTTGTTGGCTCCCATTGTAGTTTCTTTGTTAACAAAGGATATTGATAAGCCCATTTGAGGTTTTTCTTTATCCCATCTCCACTAGCCTAACAAATTGATAGAGCTCTCCCATGTATACAGTACAAGGAAAGCATGTGATGCCTATACCTTTCAAGGGAAAGCACTTTTTGGCATGCTTTCTTCAGTTGTCAAAGTGGACTGGTGCAGGCGTTGCACTGAAAGCAGTTGTGTGAACTAAGGTACAAAAACGTCCTGAATGTTTAAAGGCTATTTAATCCTGAGGCTGATTTTGTTCACATAAACATTCAAAGTTGCACACTAAAGTATTTCATTTTCAGGTTCTTACTTTTGTACAGGCAGGGGTTATTGCAAATTGCATACAACTACCTCCCAGAGGAAGACTTGTCCCATTGTTCATAGTGGACTGTTTTGGGAAGATAATGGAAAATAGCTCTTTCTTGGCTAGCGTAATGAAGCAGAGTGCTTTTAGCTGTGAATTCAAGTATGACTTGTCCTGTGAGCTCTACAGAATGTCAACGTTTTCTACTTTCCCCCGTAACGTGCCGGTGTCAGAACGGAGTCTTGCTCGTGCTGGATTTTACTATACTGGTGTGCAAGATAAAGTTAAGTGCTTCAGTTGTGGCTTAACATTGGACAACTGGCAACCAGGAGATAATGCGATGGAAAAACATAAACAGCTGTACCCTAACTGCAGCTTTGTTCAAAGCAAGCCTTCAGTTAACAACCTTGGACTGTCCTCTCGTTCTGCCTGTTCACCTCTGGTCGCAAACAATCTCTCACCATCTCTACATTTTGGAACACTTTCTCCAAGTTTAGAGCAAGTTGAATATTTCAGTGGCTCTTTTTCAAGTTTTCCTCAAGACCCAATAACTACTAGAGCAGCTGAAGACCTTTCATTCTCGAGACCTGAACTTCAGAATCCTATGAGTACAGAACATGGTAGACTACAGACTTTTCGTTCATGGCCACTGACACTTCCCTCGTCCGTTGATCTGGCGAAGGCTGGACTTTATTATCTGGGGACAGCAGATAGAGTTGCTTGTTTTGCCTGTGGTGGTCAGCTGAGTAACTGGGAACAAAAAGATAATGCTATGTCAGAGCATCGTCGGCACTTTCCTAACTGCCCTTTTGTGGGAAATCTTACCCGAGAGCGACCAAGTTACATGGTTGCAAATGTGAGCATGCAAACCCATGAAGCACGTGTTAAAACATTCACAAATTGGCCAACCAGAATTCCAGTTCAGCCTGAACAGCTTGCAGATGCTGGCTTTTACTATGTAGGTAAGACAAACTGAAGTCTTCAATTTTATTCATACAGCTGTGTCAGCATTTACTTTAAATTGTGTGACCATTTGCTAGATATTTAGCCTTGTGATAATTTTTTTAAAGGTCGCAATGATGATGTCAAGTGTTTTTGCTGTGATGGTGGATTGAGGTGCTGGGAATCTGGAGATAATCCGTGGATTGAGCATGCAAAGTGGTTTCCAAGGTAACTTGTAAAATCTTTATCATAGTTTGTTCACATCCTCAAATACTTTTAATTTTGGAAAGCATATATTGCACTTAGTTTTAACTTCAGCATGTGCTGTAGAAATTCACTCTTTCATTTGTATCTATTTCATGGACCTCTGTTTAAAAGCACTGTAGTGCTAAGGTGGTCTTAAAACATTTCTTCATTAAGCATGATACTTAATGCTCCTATTCATTATTAAAAGCAGTGCACACCTCCAAATCACTTCTAGCAAGTGAGGCTGTATTGTTAATGAGCGTGCTTTTCCAAGAGTCACAGTCAGAAAGCAGACTGAGGAGAGCAAAGACTACTGAGAAAAGAAGGAACATTTAACTCCCTTGATCTAGTTCTGTGTCCATGCTGAATATTCTTGAGACGGTTTTTCGTCTTATGCAGTTTGATATCTTAGGTGTGGAAAGACTTCTGAAGATCTCAGCAGCTGTTCAATGTGCCTCTTCTGGAGAAATGACAGAATTAACTTTTAAATGTCCTCTGTAATTAAATGGCAACTGCATACCTAATTGCTACCTGTGCCTGTCTGAATTGCCACTTAGGTTAATAACAAAAATAACTGCACTTAATTTCAGGGAAGCTCATAATTTTTCTTCATGTTGTAGATCTCCAACTAGTTAGTCTTCCATGGACAATTTACCAACTACTGTTGGACTGCCTGATGTACACAGAGTTAAATGACACCTTTGTTTTCTTCTGTGTTACACCTGTCAGTAAATGTACTCACAAGTCCATTAATGGACTAAACAGGACCAGAGAGATCTATCCTTGATAGTAGTCATAAATGTTGTTAATTTCTGATTGATTTGAATCAATCAGATAGGAATGGTAGGAGATAGTCAGTATATCACTGTACTTTGTAGTGATGCTGATGTGGTATCATTTCTCATGAGGTGCCATTTTGAATAGAAGTGGTTGCAGAATGTAAAGCTGTCGCATTTACATTTGTAAGCCTACTGACTGCTGAATGTCATGGAAAAGCTTTGTGAAAGTGTCAGCAGACACTGTGCTGCATCAAGCTTCCTGTTAAGAGAACTCTTTCCTTTCTGAAGTGAATATGTATTTAAGTTACTGTAAACTGTTTCATTCTTCTGTTGTTTGTTTGCTTTGTTTCCCTTTGCTGAGTAGAAAATACATTTTATCAATATTTCAGGTGTGAGTATCTGCTTCGTGTTAAAGGAGGAGAGTTTGTAAGTCAAGTTCAGGCTAGGTTCCCCCATCTTCTTGAACAGGTAAACTTTACTGCTTTTGTTCCCTTGTTGAAGAGCGCTTTGTTTTTTGGGAGTCTGGTCTAGATAGCTACTAGGTTTCTGATATAATAAATGCTCTTCATGAGCATAAAAATGAAACAAATGATGAACCATGGATAAGGTACTCAGTCCAGTGGAGTTTAACCCATACGAATTACTTATGGAAAGTGTTACGAGGCAGTGAGCGCCTTCCTGTCAGGAAAGGGAAATTCTGAGTATTATACATGTATTAGTCAGTAATGCAGTTCAGAAATCAGTCATGGGCAGCTTGAATTATTTCTATCCATAACTCTTGTGACATGATTAGCCCAGACTTCTCTTCATGGAAGTGCTCAACACTAACTCTGTATTGGTTATATAGCTACACAAATGTGCAGACTTGTGTAACCCCATATACTTAATAGATAACCCCATATATCCCTCATATACCTAATGGGTACCATTCAGATAAAAAGCTTAGCATGGCTGGTGAGGAAAGAATGTATTAAAAAGGTATGCAGGGGGAAAGCATTTGGTAATAATGTCATTCTGTTGTCTTCCACAGCTCTTGTCATCCTCTGACATGCCTGTAGATGAAAACATTGATCCCCCAAGTATGTATATTAAAGCAAGTTTTAAAACTTATTCATAATTTTTCAAACTTTATGATTGACTATCCAAAGCTAACTTGCGTAACACGTCTTAGATATTTTGGAAACAACAATGTAAGATTTTTCTAATGATAAAAGTTGGGTAGTTTTGACATGTGGACAGAATACAAGGAAACACCTTTAACAGATCTTGTCTTTCATTTTCCTTATCTCCATACTAGCAGCTCACACTGAGATTTTTTGGTTTTATATGCTTTGTATCTGCTTCATTTGTGGTTTTAGTTTTATGGCTGGTTAAAGAAAACAAGTCTTATGGTACTGAACTCAGTGGCAGAGTTGCTAGAGAGTGTCATGACTACACAGTTATGCAACTCCGATTTTAGGCATATAGCTGGGTAAATGCTCTTTGAGCAGCAGTGGTTAAGGAGAGGGTAGGAAAAACTGATAGTGAACTCTACCTAAGGTGGAAGTAAACTCCTCCCAGAAGGTGAGTGGGTTCTGCCATTATAGTCCCTGCTGGTTAAGAACAATGAGTCAGAATACCATGTGTCTGATGCTTACTAAGTTGAATGGAAAATAGTGATCAAGAGCTGGAATAGAGCAATTGTTTGTACTATAAACTCTAAATTTTTATTTTTTCCTCTGACATTTTTCAGGCATGAAGTTAGAAATTACTAAATAAAAAGCTGTTAAGACACAGTGGATTTTTTGGGTTATTTTGTGGTTTCTCTGGATTATCTTAGATTTTAGTGAAGGCCTTCATGAATTGAAGTTTATTGTGGATTTGGTCCAGTTGAATCTAGGTAACTGGCTTTGATTTTTATTTTTTTTAAAGCTAACTGCTTTAAAATAAGTGTCTATTTAACCACTGAAACTTTTAATGCTAGGTGTTCATGTGTATGTCCATGTGTAGGTAATGTCAATCTCTCCATCTTCTGGGCTGTATTTTATTATATATGATGATTTTCCTCTTTGATTAGTTATTCATTTTGAACCTGGAGAGAGTCATTCAGAAGATGCAATCATGATGAACACACCTGTGGTTAAAGCTGCCTTGGAGATGGGATTCAGTAGAAGGCTAGTAAAACAAACAGTGCAGAGTAAAATCTTGACCACTGGAGAAAACTACAAGACTGTGAATGATCTTGTATCTGATCTACTCACTGCTGAAGATGAGAAGAGGGAAGAAGAGAAAGAAAGGCAATTTGAGGAAGTGGCATCAGGTACGCATGAGGCATGAATAAAAGTGAAAGCAGAAGTGGTTTATATTATGCGTAGCTTTAATCATTATACACTAAGTGATCTAGTTTAATTGCTTTTAGGATCAGCTTCTGTCAAAGCATTGTCTGGTGATCTGTATGGAACTAGCAGTCTGGGAATTGTTTCATTCCCTTTCAGGAGGCTGGTTTGTACAGGTGTTAAGGGTTCAGAATGGCACGATTCTCTCCACAGGAATAAAACCAGATTTTAATTTGTGTGCCTTTATATTTCTGTTAATAAAAATAATGGAACCCACATACAACACTTGGCACACTCTACTGTTCTGGTTTTTTTCTTCAAATTTGACATCTCTTTAAACCATTTCAATCAGTGACCCACCATATCCACCTCTAAGAAGAGGCCATAAAAATTTACAAATTTAGATTTTATAAGGTGGTCAGAGGTTTGCATTTCGGTGCCTGACTCAGCCATGTAGATCATCTATTTAACAGTCTTTCTCTTCTAACGTTTCCTGTTTTAATACCATGTAAGTTTTGAAGCCAAAAATATACAATTTTCAAGATTGTGAAGCAACAATGAAGTTTCTCAATCATAAATTGAATTGTTTTTTTTCTTGCTTGTGTGTTCAATCAAAAAAAAATCTCTCTTCAAAATTTTTTTTTTGTGGTTGCTTGTCATAGGTTATTTAAAAAAAGAAATGTTAAGTTCCTAAATCTGGTTGTTCTGCACTTCTGGTTTTCTTTCACGTAATTCTGTTGGACACCTCTTTGAAAAGCTCAATTCACATCTCTGACCTGATTTTGACTGCCACTGACTGAAGTTAGCATTAGTGAGAATGTAAATCTTGCTAAAGTGAAATTGGACAAGACCCCCTCATGGTAATGTAACATAGAGAAGGGAGCAGTAGCTTTCATTGTTGAAAATGCTGAAATTGATGAAACTGCTTCTATGTGGTTATGTCTGTTCATTATGTCAACTAAAACTTCAGGAGGACTTTATTAATGATGTGTAGTAAGTGAACATTTCAAGTAGATTTTAAGGAATGTATCAATTATTGTTAAGCAGAAATGCAACTTGGAGTAGTGTGTTCCTAACAAACATCTAATCCCCTTTGCATTCCAGATGATTTGTCCTTAATCCGGAAGAATCGAATGGCTTTGTTCCAGCGTCTGACATGTGTACTTCCAGTTCTTGGGAGTTTACTGTCAGCTAAAGTGATAACGAAACTTGAGCACGATGTTATTAAGCAAAAGACTCAGACACCATTGCAAGCAAGGGAACTGATAGATACAGTTCTAGTGAAGGGAAATGAAGCAGCCAGCATATTCAGAAACTGTCTACAAGATTGTGACCCTGTACTATACAAAGATTTATTTGGTATGTCTGTCTTTTTGTTTTCTTTTAAAGGGAGTAAGTTTATAGAAGTTTAACCTGTGCTCTCATAGTATCCTAAAGATAAAAGAATCAGATCTTTGAATATAGATTAGTCAAATTACTAGGATTTTTTTTTTCCTCTTATTTTAGTGGAGAAGAACATGAAATATGTTCCCACAGAAGATGTTTCAGGTACCGTATACTTTACCTTCTTACTTCAGAGATATTATAGAACAAATATCTAACATCATTAAAAATAAAAACAAAAGTACTTTAGTTAGGAAGTAGGTTTTATGCTTTGCCCTCTCCCTAATTTCACTTTGATTAACATGGACTTAAGATGAAAAATTGCTCTGTGTGTGCAGACTTGCAAGCAAGTCCATCTACTATAAGCAATATCCTGTGTCTTGCACCTGCTGTAGATAGAACTTTGTGGAGCTTGACAAAGTCAGGCACGTGCGGGACTGGACCCTGGTACAAGCTCTCATCCAGGTATTTGGTAGAGACTGGACAGTGAATAGGTTAGCATTTTACAGCAGGCATCATCTGTGCATTACCATCTGTGCATCTAGCTTGACCAACAGCTGAATAGATTAAAACTCGCCAGACATGGGATCTGTTTTTTAGTCCTGTAGTTTGATATCCTAATAGACTGCAGAAAAGTATCCGAGCCTGCATGTACCTCACTTCCACCAGTCAGGCTGTGTGCTTCCAATACCCAGGCAAACAAAGAACAACGTTTGCTCAAATGTAAACATTGGTTGATCTCAAGAGCTGGCTTCTAATCCCTGAGCTGTTGTCTTACAGAAGTACAAACTAGTTCCTCGCATGCTGCTTTCTGAGCTCTGGAAAATGTACTTTTTTTTCCTCATTGTCCTATCTTATATTTAGGAATACAGACAAGGAAATAGAGTGAAAGGGAAGATGACTGTGTTCCAATTATAATGCACATTTATTCAGGCTTCTTAAAAAATTAAATATTTTTCCCCAGGTTTACCTATGGAAGAACAATTAAGAAGATTGCAAGAGGAAAGAACGTGCAAAGTTTGCATGGACAAAGAAGTTTCTATTGTTTTCATTCCATGTGGTCACTTGGTGGTATGCAAAGAATGTGCACCATCCCTAAGGAAATGCCCTATTTGCAGGGGGACAATAAAGGGTACAGTTCGTACATTTCTTTCGTGAAGAGGGAAACTTGCAAAAGGTCTTATTCCTGTCATCCTCTAACTGCTGAAGCTTAAGCCAGCAGTGCCTTAAGAGTGGAAAACTGTGGTGCACAAGGTGATTAATCAACTTCCTAGTACTGTTGTGTAATAGTGAACTGTATCATCATTATAAGTATATTAAGTCTTCCTTGCCAAAGACTATTTACATGCATAAAATTCACTCAAGACTGAGGCGAGGTTTTAGTAGCTTTACTTTCTGAGTAAGTTTCACTAGTTTCACTAGTATGCCTTTGTGGCACTTTGAATAAGGGAAGAGCCTTTCTGGTTGAGTTCCTAAAATGGAGCTTGGCATAACTCTTCTCATGATTTTCCTCTGTGTGGATGTGAGGAAATATATTAAGATTGCTGTTTGTTAATGATTAATATTAATTAATTTCAGTTACTGTTTTGGTTCTGTTTTGGCTTTCCTGTAGGCTTGAGGTGAAAAGAGGCTAACTGTTGCAGGAACAGCAGGAGTTATTTAAAGTTTTGTTTGTGTCTAGATACTTGTGTAATGTGTATTAATAATAGTTTATTGAAGGCTGAATTAAAATATTTGTACTTCTAAAATGAGTGCTTGTTTACTCTGTTCCCATTGTTGTTTTTTCCCTGTAGACTGACTGAAATCACAAAATCAAGATTTGGAAGGGGTCTTGAGGATCATTTAGTTCCAACACTCCTGCCATGGGCAGGGACACCTTGGACTAGATCAGGTTGCCCAGAGCCCCATCCATCCTGGCCTTAAAAACTTCCTGAGATAGAGTCTCCACCACCAATTTGGCAACTTCCTCCAGTGTCTCACCACTATTGAAAGAAGAACTTCTTCCTAATGTGTAACCTAAGTCTACCCTCCTGTAGCTTGGATCCATTCCCCCTTGTCCTGTCACTATCTGACACTCTTAAGTCCCTCACCAGCTTTCTCGTAGGCCCTCTTCAGACACTGAAAGACCACAGTAAAGTATCCTCGAAGCCTTCTCTTCTGCCGACTCAGCCTGTCCCCATCAGAGGACACCTTTCCTATCATCCTCGTTGCCCTGCTCTGGACATCTTCCACAATGTTGATCAGAGGGCTGGAGCACCTCTCCTGTAAGGACAGGCTGAGATAGTTGGGATTATTCAGTCTGGAGAAGAGTAGGCTCTTCCGTCTTGTGATGAAAGTTTTGGGTGGTTTGATTATATACAACACTGAGTTTCTTGCATCTTCCACTCATTTTTTTCAGCAGGGTAGTGAGCTACTATGCTGCTTGGTAATTCCCTCTGGTAAAGGAGGAGGTTCAAATTTCTGTTCTTATTAAACAAACAAACCTTCCCAAAAACCCTAACAGCATCTGGTACTCTCTAATCCTTCTCTCCTGACTTTTTTTTTTTTTTTTTTTCCCTGAAGGATAGAAATCCTGGCTATGAATGGTCTTCAGAGATCATAGAATCATAGAATGCTAAGTTTGGAAGACACCTCAAGGATCATCTAGTTCCAACCCCTTGCCCTATGCAGGGACACCTCCCACTAGTACAGGTTACTCAAGGCCTCGTCTAACC
>VWZE01019329.1:122370-141173 GCA_013396675.1 Eubucco bourcierii
TGGTCTCCAGGTGGACATTGTGCCCTTGATCACCACTCTCTGTGTGCAACCATCCAGTCAATTCCTTATCCAGCAGTGCTCCACCCATCAAGTCCATGTTTTTACAGTTTGATGACCAGGATGTCATGTGGGACAGAGTCAAATGAGGCAGAGTAACCTTTACGCTAGTGATTAAAGTGTAAAAGCTATTTTCTGTGTTTGGAACTTTATAAGTGATTGTGTCATTAAATAGGATCTTTCAGCTCCTTCTGATGTATTGTTTTATGAGCCTAGTAATCTAGAAGGATTCCTGTTTCCTTACTGGTTGACTCTTGACCCTTTTCATCTTTGTATCCCTAGATTTGCATAGTATATACTTGGAGATTCTTTTTCAGAATAATGCCAGAGATACTAATTTGCTCTCTGGTTTGGGGGTGGAGGGGCTTATGGGAAGGCCTAAGAGTCTGGACTAGACTATCTTTAAATATTTTTAGTGTGAATTCAGCAACACTCATGTGTGGTTTCATCCATTCTTTAGTAACTTCTACATCACTGTTTAATGCTGTGCATTAGTTTGCATTACAGTAGTTTTAATGGATTCATTGCAGTACATTGGGTTCTGTAACTAGATTGGCTTGCTGTACTTCCTTTAAAATGCAGACTTTTGTCCAAGCGTTACTGTGTTTTTGGTTTTCTTGGTGTAAAAATGCAAATATAGAATCTAAGTAGGTTTAAACAGCCCTGATTTAACATCTGCTTTTGGCTATTTTGTCTTGGGCAGCAACTTAACTTGTAAAAGATTCCGAAAGCTTATTAAGGAATAAAAAAGTATGTGACTTGAAATTTGGTGTTCAGACACAGAAATTAGTACTTTTAGAATAAAGTTCTACAGATTGAATCTGCAGGAGTAGCTGGAGAGGTTAGGCTCACCCAAATAGTGTGAAATTTTTAGCTTGTGAGTCCTAGTTCTGAACAGATGAGGATGGGGAGAAACCATAGTAGCAGGCAAACTTTTTAAGCAGTGCATTTTGCTTTATGTAAGTCCATGGGGTTCTCAAACTGGAGTACTGTGTGCAGTTCTGGAGCCCTCAGCACAGGAAGGACATGGAAGTGTTGGAGTGGGTCCAGAGGAGGGCCACAAAGATGATCAGAGGGCTGGAGCAGCTCTGCTATGAGGACAGGCTGAGAGAGTTGGGGCTCTTCAGCCTGGAGAAGAAAAGGCTTTGAGGGGACCTGATAGTAGCCTTCCAGTATCTGAAGGGAGCCTACAGGAAGGCTGGGGAGGGACTGTTTACAAGGTCCTGCAATGACAGGACAAGGGGCAATGGGTTTAAACTGGCAGAGGGGAGATTTAGACTGGATGTTAGGAGGAAGTTCTTTCTAGTGAGGGTGGTGAGGCACTGGAACAGGTTGCCCAGGGAGGTTGTGGATGCTCCCTGCCTGGAGGTGTTCAAGGCCAGACTGGACGAGGCCTTGAGTGACCTGTACTAGTGGGAGGTGTCCCTGCCTATGGCAGGGGGTTGGAACTAGATGATCCTTGAGGTCCCTTCCAACCTTACCATTCTATGATTCTATGATTCTAACTTTGCAGTTGCTATGTATAAATCATGACAGGATTCACTTGGGCTTTAAAAACCAAGTGATTCAGGTGTTCAGTGTAATTTGTGATGCCTGAGGGCATCTTGGGACCTGCAACATAACTGTCAGTACTGGTTGGTGTCATATGAATGTTTTCAATGTCCTGGGCTGCCTGCATGTAGGCACCTGAACTACTTTCTGAGAAGTGGAAGAACTTGATCTAGAAAATACTGGGTAGAAGTCTTTGACCTAGTTTTGGCAGGAAGGCTAATCTAGGATATGGCTTTCCACTACTCTCCACTGTTTGTAGTTGCCCTGCTCTATAATGCTGAACATGGGAACAGTCCTGTTCTCAGTACTAATCTAAGCAGGCATGTGATAAGTTTATAGCACATGGCAAACAAAACCCTAGCAAAATATTAAACCACAGAGAAGACTGTCTGCATAGAGTCATAGAATACATTGGGCTGGAAGAGATCCTTGAAGGTCATCTTGTCCAACCTCCACCATGATGAGCAGGGACAGCTTTAACTAGATCAGGTTGCTTGGGGCCACATCAAATTTGACCTTAAAAATCCAGGGATGTGGCCTCCATCATGTCTGGGCAACCAGTTCTGGTATTTTATGACCATCACTGTGAAGAACTTCCTCCTATTGTGCAATCTAAATCTACCCTACTCTAGTTTAAAACCTTTGCACCTTGTCCTGTCACTACATACCCTTCTAAACAGTCCCTCTCCAGCTCTCCTATAGAGAAGCATTTCAACATATGAAGGGGACCTAAGATCTCCCTGTAGCCTTCTCTCCAGGCTGAAAAAACACAACTCTCCCAGCCTGTGTTTGTAGGAGGTGCTCTAGCCCTTTGATCATCTTTGTGGCCTAAATCTATTCTGCTTCAGTTTAAAACCATTTCCTCTCATCTTGTCACTACAAGCCTTTCTAAAAAGTCCCTCTCCAGCCTTCCTGTAGGTCCCTTTCAGATAACTGAAATGCTACTATAAGATCTCTTTGGAGCCTAAGATCTCTAGGCTGAACAACCCCAAGTCTCTCAGCCTGTCTCTGTAGGACAGGTGGCTTCAGCCCTCTGATCATCTTCTTGGCACTCTTCTAGGCTCTGTCCATCAGGTTCATGTCCTTGTTGTGTTGAGAATTGCAGAGCTGGGCACAGTACTCCAGGTGATGTCTCACCAGAATAAAGTGGCAGAGTCACCTCTAGACCTGCTGGCCATGCTTCTTTTGATGCAGCCTAGGATGCAATTGGCTTGGGCTGCAAGTGCATATTACTGACTCATGTCCAATTTCTAATCCACCAGTACCCCTAAGTCCTTTTCTGTAGGGCTGGTCTTGATCTCGTCATCCTCCAGATGTTATTGCTACTGGGGACTGTCCAGACCCAAATGCAAGAACTTTTAACCTTATTGAACCTCATGAGTGTTCTGGTTGGAGAGGATCAAGTGACCCAGTGCTGTCTGCCTCCTTTGAAAGCATTTTGCAGGGCTCTGACAAGGTTAAACACCACTGAACAGCCTCCCTCCTCCAGCTTCCTGTGCAGCTCTGCTGATCAAGCAGCTTTGGTTGTTAGACAGACATCAGCGGTTCAGGTCCCTAGCATGTCTTGATCAGCAGAGTGTGTTTGCATGACCAACTTAGGGTGGGAACGTTAGTATCCTTGGAGCTCAGTGGTCAGACTTCCTGCAGGATGACACTTCTCTAATTTAGTAGCTTCTTTACTTGTCTGAAGCATAGGTCATGTGGAAAGGCTCTAGCCCAGAGCAGTTGCAGTTTCTGATACTCATGTGGGATTCTGTATGATACAGTGGCTTCCCAAGCTGCAGCTGTATATTTTGTGATGCAAACACCATGAAGTTTTATGGTCATTTTTTAGGAGTTTCCTGCATGTTGTGGTGCTGGAGTGTTTTTGTATGCGTGTGTGTTATGTTTTCAACTGGATGCGCATCTTCTGTTTGCTTTTGAGCGTTGATCAGGTAGTCCGCTGCTGTTCAAATTGAAGACAGCATGTAGTCCTAGGATCCACAAGTGATCAGAGTACCACCTGTCAGAGCACTGCACTTACATGCTGCAATGAATGGCCATGTATGAAATATCTAGGAACACCAGTAGTATGATATAAAAGTCTTTGTTATTGCTGGGTGTTGTGACTGAGAGAGTTAGCAGTTGTTCAGTAACTCCCTAGTGCCATGCTCTCAACTTGGTTCTTTGCTGTATTACTCACAACACCAGAAAAGAAGCACATGATGTTGTAAGCAGTGTATTCACCTGCCTTTAATTCTGCATTGTTGCAATAGTAGTGTGCAGTGAGGCAGGGATATGCAGGACCAGGTTTAATGTTGCAGATGGACTGAACTTGCACGTTCAGTTTTCTTGCTGTTAGTTATTTGTAAACCGACCTACCTTGGGTATGTGAATTCAGGCAGGAGATGTACGCTGGACATCCAAAGGTGTTCTCTGTTGTGTTAAGCTACTTAACATACAATTGTCACTCTTGCTGTAGAGGTTACTAGTGCAGGAAGTGAACTGCCAAAGACAGAACTATGTCACCAGTCCTTTGTTTCTGTTTTCAGTTGAGCATGTGATGATGATGCAGCCCAGCTTCCTCACTGATGGTTGCTGACATGGGACCCTTCAGGCCTAAGAATCTGAGGTGTTGCATGGATCCTCCCCAAGGAAGAGCAGAACTCCAACAGCAGGTCCTGGTTGCTATTTTGAAAAAAAAGGAACAGGCAAGTTGGTTAGTTTTTTTTTTTTTTTTAAATCTCTTCAAAATCAAAATATGCTGGAACATAGCAGAAAACTACACAGTAGGAAATGTCATAGTAGTGGCCTTCACATTCAGTTTTGCCATGGTGAGTTTTTTTTTAGGGCCAAGTTGGAGAACTCGGCAAAAATTTCTAATTTGCATGTTAAGAGGGTATAGAGCTGGTCAGAACAAAGACCTTTCTTTTGGATCTGTATAGCTTAACTTAATGACACTCTAGTCTTTTGGCAGAGAGAGAGGTGAAATACACAGCACTTAAAGAGCATAGGGTGCTAATTAGGGTTGTGATTAGCCCAATGGAATATAACTTCAATTCTAAGGGACAAATAAAGCCTTGGGAGAAGAGTGTTGTACTTTAAACCCATCACCAGCATTCAACTGTTTCTAGCTCTTCCAGAAAACCCCTATACTTATTTTTAACCCTTGAAAATAATGGATTTGTGCTTTACATTAACATTTGTATTGTGTAATACTACAGGCTTGGGAAATCCGCCAGCGACTAGAGACCATAACCTCCTCAGGTCAGGTATGAATGTTACTTCTGCCCTTCAAACACATCAAGATCAAACATAAAACACATCAAGATCAAACATAAACCACATCTCAAGTCATATATGCAACAGTCAGATGAAGAGAGCATCCTATTTGTACAGATAGTTGTTGCTTCTCATTATGAACACTGTCAAGGAAACTGAGTCACATAGTTTTTCTTCTAACGCTTTGGAAAGATCCATCACCTCGGTGCTGGCCAGGTGCAATGGCTTGGTTTCCAGTCTACTTGAAACTTGATGGGGATAAGATCAGAACAAACAACAAACAAACTTAAAATTGAGCATCACCTCTTGGTATTCTACAAGGACACTCCAGAACTTGAAGAGTCGCTTTTATCCTTTCCATTTTCAGACTTCCCAAATGGGTGGGATGTTTTTAACTCTAGGGATGACTTGACACTGGAGGGTAAAATTAATCACTGATCCAGGCTTCAAATCAGTACCTTTATAGCAAAGCAAGTTCTAAAGTCTAATGCAAAGTAAAGCTTGGATATTGCAGAATCAATGCCAGGAATTGCCAGTCCTTGAGCCTGTGATGTTTGTGAGAACTGTCAGAGGCAGATTCCTGAAGTCCTTTAATTTTATTGTTTTTTTTTTTTAAGACTGCTGCCCTGATCATACACCAATCAGGACTCCTTCAGCGTTGTCTAGAGTGTGTGTTTATGTTTTGCACAGGTCCATTCTCATTCTATCTGCTTGTGTATCACAGCTCAATCCTTACCCTCTTGAGTTGGCTAGGCAGTTTTCAGTCACTGATGCTGTTCCACTTTGATTTTGGCAATATTGTCATGTTGTTGCTTATATCTTTTTCAATAAAGCATGTTAAGAATGCTGTGCATGTCTTCAGGGCAAAAATAGAGTGGCATGGATATGTAAGAGCTTTAACAGTCTCTGAACAAAAAGGGAAGATATTGAAAATAGATTTTAAAAGGGACAATGCTTGAATTACTGAATATTACCACAATATTGATCTTGCTTTAATAGTTATTGTTTTTTTAAAAACAACCAAACAACAACAACAACAAAAAACCAACCCCAAGCCAAACACAGCACTACAGCACTTTTAGATTGAAGCCACTGGTGCAGGACTCCCAAATATTTAAGCTGGAAGGGCTATAATTTAGTGCTAGAATACAGGCTAAAGCAGAGTTGCATAAAAAAAGGAGACCTGTGGGAGGAAGGCCTGAGATTAGTTTATGTGTGATCTTGATGTATTTGAAGGGCAGAAGTAACATTCATACCTGATTTGAGGAGGCTATGTTCTAGAGTCACTGGAGGATTTCCCAAGCTCGTAGTATTGCATGATGCACATTTTAATGTAAAGCACAAAGCCATGAATTTTAAGAGTTAAGTATAGGGGTTGTCTGAAAGAGCTGTAATCAGCTGAATGCCGGTAATGGGGTTTTAAACACCGCACTGCAAATGCAGTTCTGTGATGTGTCACCAGAGGGGCTCCTAAAGCAGACACAACTATGAACTGCATTGCTCTGCCCTCACCGCTAGTAAGAAAACAGACATGCTGTCTTCCTGAATTATCTTTATCACACTGACAAACTCATCTAAGGAACAGGTGAAATGCTGAATTCAGCATGAGTATACCTAGAGAAAGGGAAGATACATTTATGATAAAAATGTGTAGCATAAAATCAATCTAAACAGATTATAAACTTATTCAGTCATAACTAATCACCACAGAAGTGAGTGGGAAGAGACATCATAGGGAAGGGATTGTATTTAGTAAGTTCTTCACCAGGGTCAAACAGGTGAGTAGGCTTACTAAAGAGGTATTTGAAGCCTCAGGCCTACCAGTGTTTAAGAGCAATTGGACAATGCCCTTAACATCATGCTTTAACTTGGTCACACCTGGTTGGAGCACATGACTGTTGTAGTCCCTTCCACCAACTCTGTGCTAATTCTATTTCCCACTTGCCTGGGTCTTTCGCTTCCATTTCAGCTTTATACTTTATAAATTTAGAGAAATACTTTAGAGAAATTCAGTGCCAATCTTTAGTTAACATAATCAGGATTTTTAAATGCTAAATTGCTATTTCAGTTGCTATTCAGTTACTACTAAATTACTATTTCAGTTATTTATTATACCCAACCCTTCTACATGTGTAGAACACAGCTAAATTCAGGTCCATGACTTGTTCCAGTGCTGAAAAGAGACCTCCAGGAAGTCTAAATACATGCTACCAAATGGTGGTATGATAAGCTGAAACACTCTTATTCATCCCACTTCATACATGTGTAATTTAAAGTTGGGTTTTCACTTACTGTTGGAAAGCAAATATAAAGCTAGTGGTAAGATTTACCAATTGCACCTCACTTAAGCATCCAAGCACCTGAAAGTAGGTCAGGTTTTATATTTCCACTGATACATCTGAAATCTTAGGCATTTAGCTTTGCTTTATTGTATTAATGAGATTAATAATTTGTAATGTATTTTGTAATCAGGGAAAAAAAATGCACTAGGTCTCATATTCTAGCAGGCTGGAGAGGTGGGAACAAGGCAACCTCATGAGGTTCAACAAGACAAAGTGCAAAGTCCTGCATCTGGGGTTGAGGCAATCCCAAGCACAAATATAGGCTGAGTAGTGGCTGGCTGGAGAGCAGCCCTGAGGAGAGGGACTTGGGGGTGATGGTGGATGAGAAGCTCAACATGAGGCAGCAGTGTGCACTTGCAGCCCAGAAAGCCAACCAGAGCCTGGGCTGCATCAGGAGAAGTGTGGCCAGCAGGTCAAGGGAGGTGATTCTCCTCCTCTACTCCGCTCTGGCGAGACCCCACCTGGAGTACTGCATCCAGTTCTGGAGCCCCTATTCCAAGAGGGATATAGACATGCTCGAGTGTGTCCAGAGAAGGGCCATGAGGATGCTCAGAGGGCTGGAGCACCTCTGCTATGAGGACAGACTGAAAGAGTTGGGGCTGTTCAGTCTGAAGAAGAGGAGGCTCCCAGGTGACCTTCTTGTGGCCCTGCACTATCTGAAGGGGGCCTACAAAAAAAGCTGGGGAAGGACTTTTTAGACTCTCAGGTGGTGACAGGACTAGGGGGAATGGAGCAAAGCTGGAGGTCAGGAGGAAGTTGTTCAGCATGAGAGTGGTGAGAGCCTGGAATGGGTTGCCCAGGGAGGTGGTTGAGGCCCCATCCCTGGAGGTGTTTAAGGCCAGGCTAGATGAGGCTTTGGGCAGCCTGATCTAGGGTAGGGTGTCCCTGCCCATGGCAGGGGTGTTGGAACTAGATGATTCAAAAGAATATACAGTCAACACCTCTTATTCAATGGTTATGACCACAGAAAGGGTGGGGGGAATTATGAAACTATCTTGACAAAATAAATATACAACTGAAACTGATACAGTAACTCTAAAGATTTAATTTTATTTATTCATCTGTACAACAGAAGTAAGAAAATCCCAGTAATTGAGTTGCACTTCATTGCCTTAATTTCTGAAAACAAGGAATTGCAATTTTATGGAAGAACTGTTTACAAACACTTCAAGTTAAAATCAGAAGTTTTCCACTAAACAATTCTATTAAGACAAATCACAGAAGTTACTTCAAAGCACTCTTTACCCCTGTACCTCAATCCAAGTGAAAACCAAAACAGCCCTTCTACCTCCATTTCAGGTAGGTGGCTGCTGCTTTTAAGCCTACTCATTAGCCATGGTTTCCTGAAGTCTGCTGTGCCAACACAGTTTTAATACTCCATGTGTAAAAGGAAAAAAATCCAAAACCCTCTCTACTACCACTTTACCATTGCATGTCAGAATAACATTGCATGTCACTGCTCAACAACAACCCTTAACCTGCACCAGAACTGTGGTCTTCTTTCCCCTGATGTGTTGAACTCCAGCCCCCTGACAGACAGATCTGCAGCTCCCTGTTGTGAACTTCCTCAGCTGTAATCACCTTCTGTCTGTGCCCTGGATGATGGACTACAAGCAGTAACCAGGAAAGTCAAGTCCCACTACACCTACCTTCTGCATTGGGGAGAGATCTGAAGTGGAGCCTGAGGAGGCCTGAATGACTGTTAAGTGACACAAGGAGTTGCAGGCCAGTGTTCATGACTCTTGCTCTAGTTTTCTTTACACTAGTGTAAGCCTGGAGTCCACATGCTGAAGTCAGCAGGCTTACCTTAGTGATAAGGAAGTAGCATCAGCTATCTCCTATAGGACTGTCCAGTGTATATGTGCCTTAACCTAAAGGCCTCCTAAGTGACGCTCCATTGCCTTCACTGGGCTTCTGACTGGAGCTCTGTACACATGTACAGCAGTGCCAAGTTCTGAAAACAGTTGTAAAAAAAAAAAAAAAAGGCAGATCATACTTTTCTAAAACCCTACCATACAGATTTTCTGCTTCTCTGCAAAACTTTCAAAGCTTATCAACATTACAGACAGCTCCATGATAATATAAACCAAGAGTGAAGCAAGTGCTACCTTTGCTTTAAAAGCCAATTTTTAGAAGCAGTTTTAGTATTTTATCATATTTATGATGGTGCAATTACTTTTTACCAATTGTTGTTTTACATGCTAGAAAAAAAAGAAGCTATGGATCACATAGTCTGTTTTCTTATAAGAACCCATTTAGAGGAAAGGATAGTGGATGGGTATCTCCAGTCTGTCCAAGATTCCTGCAGCTAGAAAGTTTCTGCAGGTCACTGGTGAGCTAATGACTGGAGTTTACAGTACCAATTATCACCTTCTATACAGTTACCAAACCATATCCCTTTATAGCCTAATAAAAATTAACTCAACTGTTTAAAATCCAAAATGTCTAAACTGAAGTTCACAGCAAGCTTCAAAATAAATACAATTTAATACAAAACACTACCCAAAAAAAAAACAAAAACAATTTAGTTGCAAAAACCTGTGCTTGGTCTCAAAAGGTATCCTATTTAAACTACTCTATCCATTATGGAACACATGGGATTTATGCAGTATGTGAGAAATGATGGAGCTTTCTTAGAATTGCAGTGGTGTGAACCACTGTGCTAGTAACTACCCATTTCAGAGACTTGTGTGTGTGTACCTTAAAAATACTGAGTCATTTTGTTTCTTTACATTTGGTTACAAATGCTGGAAAAACAACATACTGTCTCTACAAGGTGCTGAGCTCCTCCTCTTCTTATGAAAAGCCAATGCAAAAAAAAAAAAAAAATCAGGATGTTTAAAGAGCTTCTCAAGATTCTGCAGGATCACACCCAAGAAAGGTTTAGAGACTGGGATCATTATGAAAGGCACTCTTTCTGAAGTACTTTTACAACAGCTGTGATAGGTAGGATGAGTTTCCAACGCTGTCTTCCCTGAAGTCTCTCTAAATGATGGCGTCATGTTCATCGCTGTAACAGAAACACAGCAATTAATGTTCTCCAGCACAAACAACTGTCAACATGAGAAACGGCTACACAGCTGCTGCTAAGAGGCATTTTGTGAACAGAAGCCTTCTTAACTGAGAAAGGCTAAGGGCATGCTGATCTGGGAGTTAGTCCTCTGTGAGCCAAGCCTGAAGTTAACAGAACAACTTTGTTTTGTCAACACTCTGCCAGCTTATTAACATTCTGGCTTTTGTATTTCATTCAAATATGTGTTTTTAGACTGGCTGCTGGCTCAGGCATTTTTATCCTTTCTGTTTTACCTATATCCAGTAGTAAGAGCTAATTGGACATGGAAGTGTTGGAGCGGGTCCAGAGGAGGGCCACAAAGATGATCAGAGGGCTGGAGCAGCTCTCCTATGAGGACAGGCTGAGAGAGTTGGGGCTCTTCAGCCTGGAGAAGAGAAGGCTTCGAGGCAACCTGATAGTAGCCTTCCAGTATCTGAAGGGGGCCTACAGGAAGGCTGGGGAAGGATTATTTACAAGGTCCTGCAATGACAGGACAAGGGGCAATGGGCTTAAACTGGCAGAGGGGAGATTTAGACTGGATGTTAGGAGGAAGTTCTTTACAGTGAGGGTGGTGAGGCACTGGAACAGGTTGCCCAGGGAGGTTGTGGATGNATTCTAATCCAATCCTGTTTACAAGCTCAGCAGCAGGTTTCCTTTGTTTTAAAAGATACTGCTGATCTAAATTCTACAATACCCATTCAAACACTAATATGTGCAGCAGGGACCAGCTAAATTCCATCACTAGCAAGGAGTTGTCAAGATAGAGGGGGGGAAAAAACAGGCCTAAACATCAGCATTCCAACAATTCTAATGATTTGACCTCACTTGAAACAAGCTTCTCAGCTGAGATGGATGAAGTGTGGGACAAGGAGGCAAGCCTGGAAGCCCAGAAGAAAACTGAGTAGAGCTGAGTATAAATGGAAAATGAGATAGTATGATCTGTACTGAACTATTTGCTACCAAAAAGGGTGAGATAAAAGATGAAGTTCAAATCACAGATGTCTGACTGGTTCTGTGCCTTCAGAAATGAACACTGCAAAAGAGAAAGAGTAGCTCTACAAAGAGCTATACCCAAGACAAGACTGGATTGACTATCTCCTCTAATTTGATATGATAAAGGAGAGTTGGTGGCAGAGAATTTGTCTAAATCAGTATTTTTCAACTTGTACTCTACAGACTGAAGCCCACAGACAACTTCTAAAGGGTCTTAAGATGACTAAGAAAAACAAGCTTACTCTCAATAGGCTTGCATCTGTGGTACAGCAGCTGCATTCCACAGCAAAAATATCAGCAGCCTACAGCTCAAAGAAGGTTAAAGTTGCTGGTGTAAACAAGTAACATCAGGTGGGAACCAGCCTATATACCTCTTAATACCCACAGCAGAGACTTCTTTAATCTAGGGCTCTTGGCTGTCCTCACAGTAAGTAAATACCAAAACATCACATATACATCATGTATCTGACAGATCTACCCTACTTTAGGGTAAAATGAATGATATGAAATGACAAGTTCAGGTGCAGATGTCTACTCCTCGTTCCATGGACTTGAGAAAGGTACTTAAAAGCAGGTTCCATGCATACAGTTTCAAGGACAGGTTTCTGGACTTGAGAACAGGGTAAACCAGAAACCTAAATACTAGAATCACAGAACATTAGAGCTTGGAAGGGACCTCCAGAGATGATCGAGTCCAATCCCCCTGCCAAAGCAGGATCACTCAGGGTAGTTTGCACAGGAGTGCATCCAGGCATGTTCTGAAAGTTTCCACAGAAAGAGACCCCACAACCTCTTTGAGCAGCCTGTTCCAGTGCTCCATCACCCTCACTGTGAAGAAGCTTCTCCTGTTGTTAAGGTGAAACCTTCTGTGTTCCAATTCGTAGCCGTTGCTCCTTGTGTTGTTGTTGCAGACCAGTGAAAAGAGAATGGCCCCATCCACTTGACACCCACCCCTCAGATATTTATAGATATTGATCAGATCTCCTCTCAGTCTTCTCAAGACTAAACAGCCAGCTGCTTACTTATATTGCAAGGTGGGGCAAAAGTTTAAGCTCATATATTGACAACAAACAAATACTTAAAAAAAATATGAATAATGGCTACATTGTCTTGAATGTTTGCTGTGACAGTAAATCAATGAATCAAACCAACAGCAGTGGTTTAAGAATGTGGAATATTAGATGTCTGGCTTTAAAACTACCTGCTCAGACTAAATTTGAAGGTACCTAAAAGGTGGTACAAGAGATGGCAACAGAATTCCAACAAGACATCATGCAGGTTGATAGAAAACAGAGCTACTACCAAATACACAAAAAACAAAACAAAAAAACAAACAAACAAAAGTAAAAAAAAAAAAGAAAAATCACCAAAGAGTGAACAGACAAATAGAACCTAGAAGAAATTTTCAGAAAGAATGTCTTGCAAACTGCAGCAAACATTTCAAGGAAATATTATCTATTCATGGAATAGCTAAAAGGACAGGAAGCCTTTAAAAACCACAAATTTACTTTATGTTAAATAGATCAGAGGGGCAAAAAAAAAAAAAACCCACAGAAGGCAGGCACAGTCATGAATATCTGAAATGGTGAAAGACAAGATATCGCCGTTAAATCGCTTAATGACATTACTATATATTAAACGAATGCATGCATCAGTTCATTCTCCTTCTTTGTCCTTGTTCCCCTCAAGAAAGTAATAAATTGACAAGGAACAATCCCTTGGGACTTACATGGTTCTGTACTGAATGCCTCTTCTGGAGTGATAGGTTTTGCAGCCGATGTAGAGAATAACTAGGACTCCAAGTGTCAGCACAATGCCACCTACAAAACTGCCCACATCAAATCTAGAGGTCTTGGCTACAACAACCTCAGACTTTGATGTAGCTGAAAAGAAGAAAACAAACCCCACTTTTTTACAGAGCTTTCTATCTTTTCCCCTCTCATTGATACAACATCTATATACCCAATTAGACAAATGCAACATAGATCAACTGGCAAGATATCAGCCAAGAAACAAAAAACGTAGACCTCTGATTTTAAGTATCAAAATTCTGGTGATGCAGGAACAGATGATCCAACTACTTTCTGTCACTGGAATACTGTCCCTTCTCATTTCCACCTCCCTATTTTCCCTGCCTTTCTTCGTCTCTGCTCTTCCCTCCTTCCACACCAACAATTTCTGCCCTTCTTAGGCCAGTGCCAGTGTTTTTCACACCTTCCATGAACCATCTTAACTCTCTAAACTGTCCTGAAATTAAACCTAGCAGAAAAGGAAGTTGTTTTTAAGTCAGATGAGCATACTGTGGGTGTAAAATATATTTGGTAGCAATAAACTGTTGTCTCATAGGAATTGTACCCTTGCTCCCCGAGTCAGATCAGCTCTCTAGCCCAACACAAATATTAACATAGATAACATAACCTCAGATAAGATATAGCAGTTTCTGTGTGAAAACTGGTTCCATCTGCTAGAGACTCCCAGGAAAAGAACCAGTTTGTCCCCATCTCTATCTGTATTTGCCACAAAGAGTGTTATGTGGCCAACTAAAACTTCTGCTGATGACAACTTCACCTATCCAATAACAACTCCACTGACAAGTAAGCAACCCTGATCCATTCAGAAGTGTAAGCATGAAGTGGCACTAACAAGCACCTAACTGCAAGGAAATAATGACTTTGCACTTGCTGGTTTTGTTTTAAAGGGTACTCTGCGTGGCAGCTTTTACCTCAAGTATGACTTCTTCATAGTCATACTCTACCCTCCATTAAGGATGAAATTAATTACAACACTACAAATATTGTGAACAGTACTCAGTCTTTCTACCAGGCCAGCAGACCTTTCTTTTGAGCCACAGGTCAGCTGAGAAAAAGGAAGTATTAGAGGTGAGTTCAAGTAAGCTTGAACTTAGGAGAGCTGAACAAATACAGAAGTTGTGCCAGGCTTTTTCCTAACGTTGCTAATCACCTTGCTGGTTCAGACTGCTCACATTTATTTTTTTCCAAACCATGTTTGGTCTCTCAGGTTAAGTGAAGCTTTATCTAAGTAAGTGGAGTACTCAGGGCAACATTATTGTAGCTGACTCAACAATATGCCCCCCACCTTATTCTAGTTTTCCACCAGATACCTCCTTCCTTTGCTACACATCTCTAAAACTACCATTGTAAAACTACAATTGTACAACACACATGAACATGTGTGCAAGACTTTATGAGTCTCTTTAAATGTGAACTCACCTGTTACAGACGTGAAAGGAATATTGGACGTGGTCAGCATGGTAATACTGGGTTGTGATGTGACTGATGAAGCTGTGGTGGATCCTGTTGTCTGGTTGATCTGTGTGGGCTGAGTTGTCACAGTGACAGATGTAGTAGTGTTGGTGGGCTGACTGGCATTGGTCAGATGAGTAGCAATGGTGGTCACACCTGGGAAATTTTTATTTGTGATAGCACACAGAAAAATACATAAAACTGTATAAGCTCTGAACAAGATAGCATTTATGAAGCTCAAACAGAATGACAGTAACAGTATGGATACCCAGGCCTGAGTACAGACTCTTCCTCTATGACTCTTCCTATAGGCTTTTGGGAAGCCCTAACTTTGGATTTCTGGGGCTCAAAGTCAGAAATGGTTTAAAGTGAAAGCTGTAAAGAAAGGCTGGATAATATCCAATAACTTTTAGTTATTGGTTGGTCTTTTAGTAACACTATCCAAAAATCAATAGAATCACAACAAAATTACAGGTTTTTTAAATGTGATAACTCTCAGGATCAGGAGCAACTTTCCAGTTGAAGCACTCACCAGAAAAGCTTTTTTATCTGAAAGGTTAAGAGTGGATATTGCACAAAACCCCACCCCCCCAGCTTCAGTTATGACTGAATCTAGTTTGCCTTTAAATGAAACACTGGTTTAACTATGGTGTTATGTATATTAAACTCAGCAGAGTGAATTCTAAAGCAAGCTGGCTTGCTAAAGGTATAAGTTTCATACACTTAATTGACACTTAACATCTTTAACTTACACACTGTTTTTAACCTAACACTTCCCCTTCCCGCCTCAGAAAGCAATAATAAAAACACCATGAAGCAAAATTCAAGAACAATAGGGACTCATATTTATAGCAAAATCTTTAGAACCTTGGTGGAGGGCAGTTAGAATGCTCTTAAGAATAATTACTTCTTTTTCTAAGAAGGAATTAACAATAAACATAAGCCTGTTACTCAACTAACATTTCCCTAAGCAGACAATGCAAGAGGGAGTGTAGGGAGGAAACAGCTTTCTTTGCAGCTCTCCACTTCTGTATTTTTTTCTGTAACATCATGCACCTGGGGGTTTCTTTTTAAACACCACAAAGCTTCAATTGTGTCCATTAAAATGTCTAATTACACCTAGGCTTTCTTGAAATTCTCTTAAATCTAGAACAACTGAACAGACACTTTCATCTCAATTCCATACCAAATACTCAGTTTCTGCTTTTTTTCATACAGCACTGTGGTAGTTTAAGGCTTATTGGATTATTCTAGCAAGAGAAATTGGTACTTTCCTGAAAGTTCAGTGCAGAATCTAAGTAAATTAGATCATTGGTTGTGAAAGAATGATAATGATTAAGTCTACCATCATTCACTGGTTTGCTAAGAGGTATAAAAAGACAACATATAAACAATTCATTCTTCTTGGCTCTTAGGGCACTGGATCTGTTCGCTTCTGCTTTGCTCGTCTCTAACTCCTACAGTAACATTTTCCAGGTAAGAGGTGAGCTTTGCTGGTTGTTTTCTGTCTGAGGGGAGCGAGGGTGGCATTGGCCCTTTCTGGGCTTTTCTTTGTCTGGCAGGGAAGATTTGATTTCTGTATTATTTCTAAATTGTATACAATTTTAAATGCATGTAAATATATTTTGCACATATGCTTGCGAATTTAGCTTTTCTGTAAAATGTAGCTTTATCTTACTTTCATGCCATCTGAGCTGCTCTGGTAGATATTAATTGGGGGGTGGGAGGGGAAGTTCCCAATGCACCACAAGCATCTAAAATGCTTCTATAAAATAATCTTCCTGGAAGTGTGGCTAAAAGCCAGAGTAGCTACACACAGAATGGAGTCTTTGCTAAGACTTAAGTATTACTGCTTCCAGTACAGATGTGAACATCAAAAACTTAACCCCCCCAGACAATACAACAATGCAGGCATTCAGAAAGGAACTGGCTTACACAACACTTCTATGGGTCATTTAAACATTGAAACTACTGATACAGCCCAATACAGTCCCCACAGCAAATGTTATTTATTTTCCTGTTCTTTGATGTCATAACTGTATTGTGCCATAACCCTAGGAAACACTTTGAAATGAGCATTCATTGAGATGGAACAATTGGAGTACTGTATTTATGTGCTTACCTTTTTTACAATTAGGAAATTCAGTTCCTCTATGAAGCATGTGTAAAATACATCAGATAAAATTCAGGGCACATTTTAATGCTGTCAACCCCCCAAAGGTACAATGATCTATAAATATGAAATGGTTCCTCACTGTAGGAAACAAATAAGGAAATGTCTATATGGGAACTATCTCCAGTTACGTGAGGTGAAACCACACCCGGTAACTTCACTCCCAGTAAAAAATAAGCCAAAAGACAGACAAATCTGAATAGGAGTGGCAACCACAGAGTTTTCTGTGGGTTTCATTATTTATTTTTTTGTTTAGCCATGATTTCTGAATATCAGACTGGCTGAGCAACACAATGGCTAATTGTTACACGTGTAACATGACGAAAGGACGTTACACAAAGGTGGCACTTATCCCATGGGCATTAAGCTACACAAAACAACAGTGAGCACAAGAAATATCCAAACAGCTATCAGGAGGAATTTCAGAAATTTCCCACGTTGCTTCCCTCCCCACTCCCCCAACCTTTTTTACTAGCTATTCTTTTGTCTTACTTTATGAAGATTGTAGCACTTGTTGATGTAACATTAGGAGCAAATTCTGGCTAATCTCCCACAGGCTTAATCTTTTACGATGTACTTAGCATCTGCCATTTCAAAACATCAGAGAAAGGCAGAGACAGACAGTGAATTTGGGAAGCTAATGTGACCTGGGCACTAATCTGCTCTCCTATGTCTCTGAAAAATCTCACCCAGACTATTTTACTGACTGTGTTAAGATGAAAGAGTATCTGCTAGTGACATCTGTACTTCTGCCTTTTATCTTTTATTTCCCTAATTACTTGTACCCAAAAAGACCAGCTGGGCTTCATCAAACATCACACTAAACAAACCCAGACTGCTTCAGTTAATTCTTATTATTCAAGGTTGCATGCCAGTTATATAGAATCATAGAATGGTAAGGTTGGAAGGGACCTCAAAGATCATCTAGTTCCAACCCCCTGCCATAGGCAGGGACACCTCCCACTAGTACAGGTCACTCAAGGCCTCGTCCAACCTGGCCTTGACAACCTCCAGGGAGGGAGCAGCCACAACCTCCCTGGGCAACCTGTTCCAGTGTCTCACCACCCTCACTGGAAAAAACTTCTTCCTAACATCCAGTTTAAATCTCCCCTCTGCCAGTTTAAAGCCACTGCCCCTTGTCCTGTCATTGCAAGACCTTGTAAATAGTCCCTCCCCAGCCTTCCTGTAGGCCCCCTTCAGATACTGGAAGGCTACTATCAGGTCTCCTCTAAGCCTTCTCTTCTCCAGGCTGCAGAGCCCCAACTCTCTCAGTCTATCCTCACAGCAGAGCTGCTGCAGCCCTCTGAGCATCTTTGTGGCCCTCCTCTGGATCTGCTCCAACAGTTCAATGTTTTCCTGTGCTGGGGGCTCCAGAACTGTACACTGTACTCCAAATGGGGTTCAGGTTTATGATGCTTTATTTTTAAGAGATACATGTGTTTTACTCTGTATGCTATCTGTGTTTAAACATCACATAGCTAAGCTATATCCTTCAATCAAACTATATATATACACAGCAAAAGGATAAAAATTCCTAGTAGCATGCATTACTCCCTCTTTGGTCTAACTCAACAAGAACAAAAATAAAACAAATTGTATAAGCACCATGATACAGAGAAAATAGTAATTCTTGAGTGTTTTTTCTAAAATAAACAAATGCTCTCCTGGGCATGGAAAATGACTGAATGAAACAGACTTTTGCTCCTGCTGTAAAAAGCTTCCAAAAAAAACACAGACTAAAATCCCTGCCTCCAAAGGGGAAAAAAAAAAAAAACAAAAAAAACAAAAACAAAGGCTATAAGCAAAGTGAAGTACATCCATTAAGTACAAATGGATGAACATTGTCTTAAAACCTATGAAGTTTCTAACAACAACAACAAAAAAAACAAAAAAAAAAAAAAAAAAAAAAAAAAAGAAAAAAAGAGAAGGAAATTAATCATAAACTGTGTGAAGCAAGGCATAGCTGTCCCTTAAGTTTCTACTGTGCCTAACAGTAAAGAGTTCAGACCTCTTTTTACTTTTTTTATTGTTACTCAGACACAGGGCCACAAAGATGCTCAGAGGGCTGAAGCAGCTATGCTATGAGGACAGGCTGAGACAGTTGGGGCTCT
>VWZE01019329.1:153694-189864 GCA_013396675.1 Eubucco bourcierii
CAACCTTGTGAAGTTCAGCAAGACCAAGTGCAAGGTCCTGGATCTGGATTGAGGCAATCCCAAGCACCAATCCAGGCTGGGCAGTGACTGGCTGGAGAGCAGCCTTGAGGAGAGAGACTTGGGGATACTGGTGGATGAGATGCTTAAGCAGATGTGTGCCTTATACTTCTGACATTTTCTTGCACACTTGTTCTGGATTGCTTCCTGTGCAGTTCTCATGACAAATGCACCTGAAGACCAATGTGTGTCTGTCTTTGGTGAATTTTATGAGATGATTCTTCAAAGCTTTCTTTGAGATGGCAGTAGGAGTAATATCCACAGTTAGCCTAATTCTAGCAAAACTTAGAAAAGCTAGTAATCCATATGTTACTAAGTATAAAGGTCTCCATTTGGTTATAGAGGCAAAGCTTATGGTCAGAAAGAATGCATTTTCTTAATTAAGCTAACACAACTCCAGTGATGGGACAGAGGGGAAGCAATTTATTTTCAAACAACCTAGTTAACATTGCTCAACTTGTGTTTCTGAAGGAAAAAAAATGAGTTGAGATACATGGAACAAAGAGAAACCATCAGCTTGTGGGAGGTAGTTGTGTAACTCCCCTGAGTTAGCAGGAACTGAGGCATGTTGTGAAACAGTACAGATTCTTTGCTGGGTAAAGGTGTTGGAATGAGGGTATTGTATGAAGTTCAACAAGGCCAAGTGCTAGGTCCTACACTTGGGTCGCAACAACCTCATGGTAAGTTACAGACTTGGGAATGTGTGGTTGGAAAGCTGCAACCCAGAGAGGGATCTGGAGGTATTGGTTGATAATCAGCTGAATGTGGGTCAGCAGTATGCCCAGGTGGCCAAGAAAGCCAGTGGCATCTTCAATTGTATTAGAAGCAGCAGGGCCAGCAGGGACGGGGAGGTGATCATCCTCCCGTATTAAGCACTGGTGAGGCCACACATTGACTATTGTGTTCAGTTATGGGCCCCTCACTACAAGAAGAACATTAAAGGGCTGGAGCCCTGTCCAGTGAAGGGCAACACAAGGCTTGTAAAGGGCCTGGAGCACATGACCTACAAGGAGGAGTATCTGAGGCAGCTCTGGCTGTTCAGTCAAATGAAGAGGAGGAGGAGGGGAGACCTTATCACTCTCTACAACTGCCTGAAGGAATGTTGGAGCAAGGAGTGAGCCAGACTCTTCTCCTTGATGACAAGCAACAGGACTAGAGGAAATGGTTACAAGCTGCACCATGGAAGTTTTAGACTGGACATTAGGAACTCTGCAAGAGTTATCAGACATTGGAATGATCTTCCCAGAGCAGTGGTGAAGTCTCCATTTCTAGGGGATGTTCAAGCAGTGTGTGGACCTGGTGCTTAGGGATGTGGTTTGGTGTTGACCCTTCAGTGCTGGGTCAAAGGTTGGACTGGATGATCTTTGAGGTCTCTTTCAATCAGATATGTTGTGTGATTCTGTGAAAATCTGGTGTTGGTTGTTTTGCCATGATCTTACTTCTTTTGCTATTTGTGGGAGCTATATTTCTGACAATCTATCTGGAGGTAGCTGGGAGTTGTTCATATGCTGAGAAGGAAACATTCTGGGGAAATCTAGTGGAAGTTATAATCTACTTTTGGTACATGGTGTAATTATTGATTTCCCATATAGATTCCCACATAAGAAATAGGATCAATGGGAGTTATTTTTCCTAATTTGGTATGTGATATTCAGTACCAGGGAGGATCAGGAATGGGGCTACTCCACAGTACGGGTGAGCTGAGTGCCAGGGGTGAGCAGGGGCTCACTAACTGTGGTACAGTCACACAAGACCAGAGAAGGGTGGCCTTGTGGTAACGGCAGGGTCCACTGGCAGTTTCCAACAAATCAAAGTGGTGAGCGTGATCTAGGGAGTGCATCTGGGATGGAACAGCAGGAGATGGCTCAGCAACAAGACTATGGCAGAAGTCCAGTGTCAATCCAGAGTACTGGATATAAGGCTACCAGCTCTGTCAGTCTGGAGTCCCTCAAGGAAAAAAGTCACTAATCAGGGCAACTGGGGAAGGGTATAACTGTGATATAGCCTCGGGCAGGGACTGAATGCTTAGGCTGGGGCAGAAACAGAGCTCCTGGATGAAGCAGGAGAGGGCAAGGACGTGGAGGACCCAGGTGAGGTTGGTCATGGCTTATTATGAATTAAGGCTTACTAGCACATTCATGGCCCTGACATTCAGGAACTTCATTCAGAGGTACAATCTGACGTCCTAGAGGAATGTCCTTGATTGGTGGAAGTTGTTCTTGTGTTGATGAGGATGGTGTGAAACTGCTAGGATATTCACACAATTTTGCCAATGAAAGTCCCAGAGCAGAATGGTCCAAATCTAACCTTTTCAGGTCTGTTTTGTCCATGAGGTGTTAAAAGGGCTTTGTGGAGATGGTGCAGGTGAAACCAAGAACAGCTCCAGAGCAGAGTTCACTTGCAAAGGTAATAAAAACCAGAAACACCCACCTGGAACAAGGAAAACTTTCTATTCACACCTGAAACCTGATCCTCATGAAAGACCTATAAAAGCAAAGCCAGGAACCAGAAGTACTAATTCCACTCTGTATGGAAAACTATAGACTCAGTATTTGCTCAGTAAAAGTTTTATGACCACTGTAGTTTTCTGTATACCTCATTGTTGTTCCACCAAAGTTTACTTCTATAGGCTGTCATCTCTCTTAGCTGACACATTTGATCATCTGTCTTCCTCTTTTAGGGTGTTTGAGGAATATTAATAATATTATTATATTCAATAACATTAATTGAGGAATATTAATTTAGGTTACACCCAGAACCATCATTCTCAGCCTGTACTTGATGTCTGCTGTATACAAATGCAATTCGTAAGCAAGTTTTTATTCAGGAACGCAAAATACCTAATTCCAAACGCAATAGATGGCACCTCACTTTGCAAATCATGTTGTTTTCAGTCTCATTTTATTCTCAAAATATCAGAGGTAGGGCAGCAAAGTATTTCTAATCAAGAAAAGACATGAATATGTAGCATGTTTTACTGAAATACTGGCAAAGATAGCTTTAATTCATGCGTCCTAGAAATGCAGAGTTGACACTTGAGCTCTGTAGAAGGAGAAATAAGAATCAAAGGTGGCCAAACTGGTAATCTGCATGACTCGGGGCATTAGCATGTGGTAGGGTTAAATTTACCCCACAAACAAAATCACCAGACTACCTGAGAAGGTTTGGAAGCAAGATAAAGCTATATTTACAGCAAAACTAAAATCTTAAAAACATATAATGCAATGCATATATACAAAATATACTTACATATATTTACAATTATTTACAACTTAGAAATAAGACAAAAATCCTTCCCTAGAGAAGCCCAGAAGGGCTTGGATTTGGGTGCAGATGTAAGTCAAGGCAGACAGAAGGAGTAGAAGCTCATAGAAAGAGATGTGGTCACAGCCCTGAGGAGAGGGACTTGGGAGTGCTGGTGGATGAGAAGCTCAATATGAGCCAGCAGTGTGCTCTTGCAGCCCAGAAAGCCAGCCAGATCCTGGGCTGCAGCAGGCGAAGTGTGGCCAGAAGGTCAAGGGAAGTGATCCTCCCCCTCTACTCTGCATTGGTGAGACCCCACCTGGAGTACTGCATCCAGTTCTGGAGCTCCTATTATAAGAAGGATATAGATGTGCTGGAATGTGTCCAGAGAAGGGCCAGGAAGATGCTCAGAGCGCTGAAGCACCTCTCCTATGAGGACAGACTGAAGGATTTTGGTCTGTTTAGTCTGGAGAGGAGAAGGCTCCCAGGTGACCTTATTGTGGCCTTTCAGTATCTGAAGGGGGCCTACAAGAAAGCTGGGGAGGGACTTTTTAGGATGTCAGGTAGTGATAGGATGGGGGGAATGGAACAAAGCTAGAAATGGGTAGATTCAGACTGGATGACAGGAAGAAGTTCTTCACCATAAGGATGGTGAGACCCCGGAATGGATTGCCCAAGGAGGTGGTGGAAGCCCTAACCCTGAAAGTGTTTAAGGCTAGGCTGGATGAGGCCATGCTATTCCTGAAACGGGCCAGGATGCTGATGGCCACGTTGGCCACCTGAGCACACTGCTGGCTTGTGTTCAGATGTCTTCTAATCAACAGCCCCAGGTCCTTCTCCACTGAGCAGCTTTCCAGCCACTCTTTCCCAAGCCTGTAGTGCTGCTGAGGTCTGTTGTGACCCAGGTGCAGGATCTGCTATTTGGCCTTATTGAAATTCATACAGCTGGTCTTGGCCCATTGATCTAGTGTGTCTACATCCCTCTGCAGAGCCTGTCTACCCTCAAGCAGATCAACACTCCTACTCAGCCTTCTGTCACGTGTAGACTTAATAAGGGTGCTCTCAATCCCTCATCCAGATCACTCACTAGTGAAGATGTTAAACAAGCCTGGCCCCAGTACTGAATCCTGGGGAACACTACTCTTGACTGGCCACCAACTGCATTTAACTCCATTCACCACCATTCTTTGGGACCCACCATCCAGACAGCTTTTTACCCAAAGTGTGTGCCCACCCAGGCCATCTCACTGATTATGGTCCTGTCTCAGCATTTTGACTTCCACTGAAATCATTACCTACCTTGTCATTACCAGGAGGTAAATGCTTAAATCCTTTCAAGCAAAGAATCAATCCCTGTTCCTGTTTCTTGCAATGAAGGTAACTGAAGAAAATAATACCACTAGAGAGAAAATGTTGCATCATTTATTCACCACATTATGATTCTTTCTCACCTTTTCTACTGCTTATTCCATTCATATACAGAACAACTAGAAAATATTAAAGGAAGCTGGAGGCAAGAATGTTTCTGATAACCCCAATTACCAACAAAGGCACAATTCTTAAATACTTTTCCATTGTGAATTGTTTTAAGCAATGTCAGTTCATGCTGCATTTCCCCCTAAGCATTGGGAAAAAAAAAAAAAAAGAAAAAAAGGCGACGACAGCATTTGGAGCATTAAAGGAACAGTAGGAGGTTTCTTAATGTATTTTGCAATAACTTTCCTTTTCATCTTTAACTGCTGTGAGTAATCATCATGAGAGAGACTCTTCTAGTTGTAGGCTATGACTGTAAGGGAATCATAGAATCACATGGTCTGGAGAAGACCTTTAAGAACACATCCAACCATTAACCAAACAGTACCAAGTCTGCTGATAAACCATGTCCCTCAGCAGCACATCTTACCATGTGGATTGGCCCCAGGTGGCAATGTACCTCTTGGCTGTGACACTTCTCATCTTAGGCAATGACTATTTTGAGATACTCTGGGGTCAGTTTTATTGGAGCTTTTGATCATAGGTCTAGGTAGACTTGAAGGGGAAGGGGAATAATACCAGGCTTACCTGTGACAAGCCGAGGGATGACACACCATGATTAAAAGAACAGGGTGCTACTAACAGCCCTTGGCCTCTTGCTATGAGCCATGCTATGGACACTGCAGCACACTTAAAGTCTTATGAAGGTGAACCGGGGGCTGCTGAGGTAATAGGATCCAACAAGGAAACAACAGAGAAATGCCTCAAAGAAATGTAGTGTCCCTCTACAAAGATGCAGTGGCCGAGAGCCCAGCTGAAGTGCCTCTGTACCAGTGCATGAAGCATTGGCCACAAAGTTGGGAGTTGGAAGCCACTGTGCAGCTAGTATCAACCCATTACTGAAAGTTGGTGGGATGGATTCCAGGACTGGTGTGGTGGTTTGGGAGTTCCCTGCCCACAAGCCCCGCGCCANCCTTCTCCCCACCCCTGTACCTTACCCCAAGGTTTGCCTTACACGCAAGGTAAATTAGGAGGATCGGCCAGCGGGGTTAGAAGAAAAGTGGTTAGTGAAAACTAATCAGCAGAGGAGCCAGAGCCAGAACCTGCTGGACTGCCTGAGCTGCTCTCCCAGCAAGAGACAGAGACTCACTTATCTATGTTTTGGTTATTGTTCCCAAACAATTTTTCAGCAAGCCTATGAGTGAAATAAACATCACCATGTTTTCCTTTCACAACCTATAGTGTAATTTTCTCTATTAAAATATTCTAATTATCCCCAAACCAGCACAACTGGAGAGTGGCCATTAATGGCTGAAGGCTGTCCAGAAGAGACAGATGAGGAAAGCCAGAGCAGTTTGAAAGCCATCTGTGGGTAAGAATTAGGGACTCAGATGACAAAGGGAAACTTGTGGCTGGTGTCTACTACGGACTGCCTAGTCAAAGCAATCCTGTTGTGACAGATCAGAGAGTAATTGTTTCAAAATAGAAGAGAGTAGATGCAGACTAGATATAAGGAAGAACTTCTTTTATGAGAACAGCGATGAAACACTGGAACATGTTGTTCAGAGAGGTCATGGATGCCTCATCTCTGGCAACATTCAAAGTGAGCTGGAATGGGTGTCTGAGCAACCTGATCTAGTTAAAGATGTCTGTGCTTGTTGCAGTGGGGTCAGACAGCATGACCTTTAAAGGCTGCTCACAATCCAAATCATCCTACGATTCCATGATCTGGTGGTTATTCTTTCCACACTGACAGTGAAGATTCACGATCCTCCTCTCTATCCTGTTGCTTCTCATACCTATTAGTTTCCAACAATTTCTGTTTCCCTTTTTTGACCATTAGTGGTGCATGAAAACGGTTCTGGGGAGACTGCAGAGTTGCTGCTGTCATTTAAAAAGGGAAAGATGAAAGTGTTACTATTTTATTGTGTCTTTATGTTTACCATACACAGATAGAACTTAATTGTGAATTATTTTCAGTTTATAAGTGCTTAATATTGTAATTTTTGTGATGAAAGTGAGACTACACTTGGAGTAAACCTAAGCAGGAAAAACTACCTCCTTGTCAACTGTGAGAAATGGACATTTTAATGATTTTTTTCCCCCTCATTACTGCTGGACCTCTGTGTTAGGATGGGATTAACTGCTTCTGAAAGTACCAGAGAAAGAATGCCACCATGACACTGTTCTATAATTGAAAATAAGATACATTTAACATTACAGGCTCAAATTTATCTTCAGAGTTTTTGCACAAACAGCAGTTAATGTAATGGAGAAATGCTTTTGGAAATGTGCTGTATTCTGTAATTTACTCCTGAACATTGATGTTGAATGCAAACTGATTTTTTTTGCATCACCTTATTTTACTCCTGGATCTCTCTGCTTTGGGTTCAAAGCTCCATCTAGAGAGAGCCCATAGTAATACAAGTGTCTCTTTCACTGACATAGACATTTGGGCAGGATGATGTCTCTAGATGGTGGGACAGTGATTCTGAAAAGAACGTAGAAGTCTTTGTAGGTAACTTGTTGCACTCATAGTATGAGACAGGAACTGAACCATTTAATGCAATTGTTATGGAAATATATAAAATGTCTGAGAGCAGGAGAGGTTGATGGGGGTTTTCTGGTTTTGGTTGTTTGTTTTTTTGTTTGTTTGTTTGAATGTTTGTTTGTTTTTTACAGAATCACAGAACATTAGAGGTTGGAAGGGACTTTCAGAATCGTTGAGTCCAACCCCACTGCCAAGGCAGGATCCCCTAGGGCAGTTCGCAGAGCAACACATCCAAGTGGGTTTTGAAAGTCTCCAGCCCCAAGTTTCTCAATCTCTTTTTGTAGGGGAGATGCTCAAGTCCCCCAGTCATCCTCGTGGCTTTCTGCTGGACTCTCTCCAGCAGATCTCTGTCTCTCTTGAACTGGGGAGCCCAAAACTGGACACAGTATTGCAGGTGTGGTCTCACAAGGGCAGAGTAGAGAAGAACTTCCCTAGACCTGCAGAGGATACTTCCTGATGCACCCCAGGATGCCATTGGCTCTCTTGGACACATGGGCATGTTGCTGTCCCATGTAGAACTTGCTGTCCACCAGGACTCCAAGGTCTTTCTCCATGGAGCTGCTTTCCAGCAGGGCAAGCCCCAACCTGCAGTGGTGCCTGTTATTCCTCTCCAGATACAGGACCCTGCACTTGTCCTTATTGAACTTCATGTGGTTTGCCTTCACCCAGTTCTCAGCTTGTCCAGATCTGGTTGGATGGGAGCAGAGCCTGACGACCCTCCCCAGTTTTGTACCATCAGTGAACTTGCTGAGGGTACACTCAATGTCCTCATCCAGGTCATTGATAAAGATATTGAACAAAACTGGACTCAGTACTGATCTCTGGGGAGCACCACTGGCTACAGATCTCCAACTTGACTCTGTGCCACTGATGACAATCCTTGAGCCAGTTTCTGATCCACCTTACAGACCAACCTCTTATGCCACATCTCCTGAGCTTTTCTATGAGGGTGTTATAGGAGACACTATCAAAAGCCTTGCTGAAGTCAAGGTGTATGACATCCATCATCTACCCATTTGGTCATGATAGAAGGCTATCAGGTTAGTCAAGCAAGATCTCCCTTTTGTAAATCTGTTAGCTACTCCTTATACTCCTTATAACCCTTTCCCCCCCCAATTTTAACCCTCTTTTTTCTTTCTTTCTTTTTTTTTTTTTCTTTTCAAATTGTTATTTGACATTGTAAATGACTTCTGAAATACATCAATTCTGGGACCTACAAGTTAGAAAGAATGTTAATGAATAAGAGAGAACTCAGTAGATTAATAAGCATTCCAGTTTTCTATTTACAATACAATTTAATACAATTTATTTTGTTTAGTACAACAGAGGATAAGGTCTAAAGTGAAGGGAGAGAAACCATCAACAGCATCATTAGCTCCTGGGAAGGACTTGGGACACTGGCAACTCATCATAACACTCCCCTCAGACTGAATGAGAACTGTAATGATGCAGCAGGGCTGGGAAAGGATGAGCACAACAGCAGAGAAATGGAGTAAGTATTAGGATGTGTGATGATCATTTTGGCTATACAATTATTATTTATTTATATTATTTTCTTTCTCCCCCTCCTCCACCCCCTTTTTAAAATCTTTTCCCTATAGTAATTGCATATAAAATAGTAATAAATCTCTCATTAAACTGCTAAGTTAACAATTCCTTTGCAGACAAGTTGTTTCCTTCTGCTTATAGTAGAAAATTGGGGAAATTTAGATTGATCTTTCCATTAGTGTAAAGCAAGATAGCGAATCACCATTTGCCACCACATCTTTGTGTTTAATAGCTGTTAGGCTGCATAAATATGTTTTAGCCTTTCAGACTTCACTTGTAAATTTGAATCTTCACTTGTCAGTCAATAATTTGTGCTTGTGAATTCCAAAGTGGAGGTTTTTGCTGTGTAAAAAAACCCCCAAAACCCAAAACAACAAAACCCCAAACATATTTCTTTGTTTAAAATTTTCCGTAACATTTATTTGGGAGTACTTTACTTTTTTACTTACAAGAAATAATGAATATCTCACTACACTCAATACATCAACTCTATCATGTGGCTAAGCTGAAGACCTGTAGTGTTTTCTCTTTTCCTCATGTGAATGAGCTTCCACATTTTCCTATATCCTTGAGCAGCCTGCTACTTTTCTCTATGGTTCTTGTTTTATTGCCTGTGAACTTTATTTTTAGAGTTGGCAGAAAATAGCAATGATTTCCACCCCCAAATAATTTTCCTTAGTCTTTTCCAACAAACAGTGATTACCTGTGTTTTTCTGGTGTGTGGTGGTTCCTGCTGTAACAATAATCAAAACAGATAATATTTTCTCTAATCCTTTGCTAACATTTTAACTCTTATAGATAAATCCAAAGTAATTCCATTGATGTCAGTGGTGCTACTTCAGATTGACACTGCTGAAGCTGAAAACATAATTATGCTACCATTAAGAAAGTAGTTTTTGTTGAAAATAAAATTTTCTAAAAACAGGGGGAAAAACTGCATCTTTAAATTGGATGAAAGTTCTGGTTAACACTGACAGATTCTAGGAGATTTGAGGAGAGGAGATTGAAGGAGAGGAGAGGAGATTGAAGAAGAGGAGATTGAAGGAGAGGAGAAGAGATTGAAGGAGAGGAGACTGAAGGAGAGGACATTGAAGGAGAGGAGATTCGAGGAGATTCAAGGAGAGGAGGGGATGATATTGTGACAGGCCATACTTCATAGTTTTGCAGCTCATGGGTTCTTTCCCATCACTTGCCTGTGAACTTTTCACCTGTGATGGCATTGATATACATTGCTAAGGCTGAAATTGCTGCTGATATCATTACATCTTTTCCCAAGAGATCTTATTCCCCTGAAAATACCAAATATCTCTGGCCCTCATCTAAAGTATCTGGCAATTAAGTCTCATGATGGAATCCAAAGCTGAAACAACAGGAGCCTTTGTGTAAAGCCAAGTTCCTGCACAGAGTTGAGGTGAGAGCTCAGCTGCCTGATGGCAGGGTTTTCCCTGGATCTGGATGCATCACAGGGTGGCAAGGATAGTACCTTAGTTTGTCTTAGGAAATGTAGCCAGCAAAAACAAATATATGTTTTTATTATTTATCTGAGAAGGGAAAAAGGTCCTAGGGGAAACTGTATGTAATTGAGAAAGAAAATGAAGAAGTATTCAGAAAGCAGTGAGGAGGACAGTTTTTAATAGCCAGATGAAGATAGAGTTGGCAAAATAAACTTGTGAAAGGAATGTAAGAGAGAGCACCTGGACAGATTGTAAAGCTTGGAAAAGCATGTTGGATTTAAGGGTCTATCATACTGTGCTGGGTTGAGGTTAATTGGAATATTTTAATGAAAAAAAATAGATTATAGGCTGTGAAAAGAAAACAATGGTGATGTCTACTTCACTCATAGGCTTGCTGAGGTGTGTAAAAACAAGAACACAAACATAGGTAAGACAGAGAGTCTCTCTCTGAGAGTCGGTGTGTCTGCTGGCCTTCTGCCGTGTAACCCAACTAACCACTCTGCTTCTAACCCCCCTTGGTGATCCTCCAAACTCACCTTCCATGTAAGACAGACCCTGGGATAAGGTAGAGGGGTGGAAAGAAGGTGGAAGGGTGGTTTGGAGCCCCTCCTGGGGACTCTGATTTCTGGGAGGGATATTATATTTCTGTATTACCTTTAACTTGTATATTTCTGTAAATGTTCATGTGTATTGTGTATATCTCTGCTTGTCTATTGTGCTAAGCTGTAAATAGAGCTTCAGTCCTTAACATCCAGCTGGCTGAGTCTAGTCTGGGTGATTTTTATAGCATGGAGGATAGGTAAGTCCCAAACCGTCATATATAGAAAGGGAAACTAAGTCAAATATAGAAATGGCTATACTGGGTTAAAAAGAAAATCTGTGTAGGTCAGTGTTTGATCCCCTGTAAGGACCACCTACACAAGAATAGAACAGGACACAAACACAATAGTAATTACTAGAAAAATATATTAGTTTTCAGTAATTTGTAAGTCAGAAAGTCCATGAAATAACGACTCATGAGGAATCATTTAATGGATTTTTTTCCTCAGACTTTGTCTAGACAATATTTGAACCATTTAAACATTAAGATTGTAAGAGAAAGGGAATTTCCTAAAGAACAATGAACCTTTTGGAAGTGAAGAATAATGAATAATAGAGCACCAGGAATGGATTCTCATGTGGTGAAATCAGATAAGCTCCACTGAATGTCACTATTAACACTGTGTGCAGAAATACCTCACTGCAAAGCAAAATGAAGGTCTAAGAGTGTGCACTGTTCATAATATGACCTCTAGTTTTTATTGCTTTTATCTCAGACTCAAAGATACAGAAAATTTAGAGTTACAGGCTGCTACATACACTTTAGAGCTGACTTTTCTGTCACATAATCTGTTGGAGGACCATTGCCCTGTAGCTGAGAGCTCAAAATGAAGTTAGAATCATAGAATCATAGAATGGTAAGGTTGGAAGGGACCTCAAATATTATCTAGTTCCAAGCTCCTGCCATAGGCAGGGACACCTCCCACTAGTACAGGTATCTCTTAGCTTGAGATGTTTTATCTAGTACTCTTTGTCCATCCTTAAAATGGCAAAATAGCCATCTAACTTCATTCCTGGTGCCCTGTCTTTGTGTGCATACACACACACACACACACACATGTATATATATACACACCTTTTTTTCTCTTTGGTAGGCTGCTGATTGGGGAAATTAATAAATAGAAAGATAAATGAAAGTGTCACTGTGCCCAATATAACCTTCCTGGCTTTCTTCATATAATTAAGTGTTTCCTTTTACAGAATTCCTGAAGAAGCTAATCCCAAGTGCATCATTTCAGAGAAGGTCTGAATTAAGGGTGATTCTCCCTCACTGGGTAGAACTAGCAGTCTGAAAATAAGGGACTGGGGAAGTGCATCATGCCACACATTACAGAGAAGGTCTGGATTGAAGATCATTCTCCCTCACTGGATAGAACTGGTAGACTGAAAATAAGGGACTGAGGTGATGTTTGAATGTGTGTTACTCCAGTGTAGCCAAGCAATGTTACAGTCTCCAAGGAGAATGGGAGACAATGAAGTATTAAAAAGTATCTAAAAATACCTAAAGAGAAGGAGGAATGTTATGTAAAGGGATTTCTGTTTCCTTTCAAAATAATAAAGGAAAAAACAGTGACTTAAGTCTCTCCTGCTTGCCTCTAAACAGTGTGTATTTAAGCTGCAGAAATTGCTATTTCTGCTGTATTTGGCAAAGGCAAATGAGAAGTGATGAGGACTCTTCCTGCAGTATTTCTGATGGCTCTGGAAATGACAAGCTACATTACCTTTTTTTATGCCTTTGAGTATACAAACTGTTTCAAATCCTTATAAACTAATAAATATTTAAAATCTAGATAAGGAAAAAAGCTAGAACATAGCACTAGGCTTTTATTTGGGTGAATAAAACAACTAAGTTGTAATAAAGTTTCAATTTATACTAAACAAATCCAACCTGTACATACATCTATGTGGACAGATAAATATATGTAAAACAATTCTATTAAAAAAAAAAAAAAGAAAAAAGATTAGTGATATAGTTAAAATTAATCCAAACATACATTTTATCTAAAACTTTTATTAACAAATGAAGTAGAATCAGTAGTGTAGTGTGAATTAAACACTGTGCATGCTTCTTGTACACAATTCTCTCACATGTATATCAACTTTGCCCTCTTAAAATCAGATTTATTCAATCATAGAATGTACTCGGTTTGAAGGGACCCTCAAAGTTCCAACCCCTCTGCAGTGAGTAGGGACATCTCCAACCAGATCAGGTTGCCCAGGGCCCCATCAAGTTCGACCTTGATTGTCTCCAGGGATTTGACCTCTACTACATCTCTTCACAACCTGTTCCAGAATTTCACTATCCTCATTATGAAGCATTTCCTCCTTATGTCTAACCTAAATCTATTCTGCTCCAGTTTAAAAACATTTCCCCTCATCCTATCACTACAAGCCTTTCTGAAAAGTCCCTCTCCAGCCTTTCTGTAAGTCCCTTTCAGATACTGAAATGCTCCCATAAGATCTCCCTGGAGCCTTTGCTCTAGGCTGAACAATCCCAAGGCTCGCAGCCTGTCTCTGTAGGACAGGTGACTTCAGCCCCCTGATCATCTTCTTGGCACTATTCTAGACTCCGTCCATCAGGTCCATGTCCTTTCTGTGTAGAGGTCTCCAGATGTGGGCACAGTACTTCAGGTGAGGTCTCACCAGAGAAGAGCTGAGTGGCAGAATTGCCTCTCTCAGTCTGCTGACCACACTTCCTTTGATGCAGCCCAGGATACAGTTTGCCATCTGGGCTGCAAATGTGCATTGCTGGTTTGTGTCCAACTTCTTATTTACCAGTATCCCCTGAGCTCTTTTCTGCAGGGCTACTCTCAACGTCATCATCCCCCAGCCTGTATTGATACTGAAGATTGCTTCGACCCAGGTACAGAACCTTGCACTCCACCTTATGAAACTTCACGAGGTTCTCCCAAGCCCACTTCTCTAGCCATAGAATCATAGAATCATAGAATGGTAAGGTTGGAAGGGACCTCAAGGATCATCTAGTTCCAACCCGCTGCCATAGGCAGGGACACCTCCCACTAGTACAGGTTACTCAAGGCCTCATCCAATCTGGCCTTGAACACATCCAGGGAGGGAGCATCCACAACCTCCCTGGGCAACCTGTTTCCAGTGCCTCACCACCCTCACTGTAAAGAACTTCCTCCTAACATCCAGTCTAAATCTCCTCTCTGCCAGTTTAAGCCCATTGCCCCTTGTCCTGTCATTGCAGGACCTTGTAAATAATCCTTCCCCAGCCTTCCTGTAGGCCCCCTTCAGATACTGGAAGGCTACTATCAGTAGCCTTCTCTTCTCCAGGCTGAAGAGCCCCAACTCTCTCAGCCTGTCCTCATAGGAGAGCTGCTCCAGCCCTCTGATCATCTTTGTGGCCCTCCTCTGGACCCGCTCCAACACTTCCATGTCCTTCCTGTGCTGAGGGTTCCAGAACTGCACACAGTACTCCAGGTGGGGTCTGACGAGAGCAGAGTAAAGGGGCAGAATCACCTCCCTTGCTCTGCTGGCCACGCTTCTCTTGATGCAGCCTAGGACTCGGTTGGCTGTCTGGGCTGCATGTGCACACTGCAGGCTCATGTTGAGCTTTTCATCAACCCAGACTCCCAGGTCCTTTTCCTCAGGGCTGCTCTCCAGCCATTCACCACCCAGCCTGTATTTGTGCTTGGAACAATGTGCCTGTCTAGGTCCTTCAGATAGCATCGTGTCCCTCAGACTTGTCAGCACTGGTCAGCTTGGTATCATCAGAATATCACTCTGTGGTTGATGGAGTAGGCTCAGGATACTTGAATGACTGGGTAAGTCCAAATAATAGCCTCTCTAGGGTATTAACAATGATTATTTTTATTTCTCCCAAACAGAAATAAAGCTTGTGCTTTACATCAGGATGGTCAATGAGAAATGTTAAACACATCTGGGAGATCATTTGCTGCTTGTTGTACTCTCTGGAACATCAAAGGTGCATTTAAAGACATTTTTATTTAATGAATTAGTAGGACAAGCAAACAAAAAAATCAAAGCCCTACCAAAACAAAATACTATATAATTGCCTTTTTTTTTTTTTTTTTTTGTATAGAAGAGGAGGGAGCAGATGCAATTACACTTAGATGTCCTCACATATGTACTAGAGAGAGCATCTGGAAACTTATGCAGACTGCGTTAGAATGAAGAAGGAAGAGGCTGCAGCAGCTTTGCTAAGTTTGTCCCTAATTGTCTCTACTTTCCCCTGGTGGTAGGATACTCGTAACTGCTATTGGCCTGTGGATGGGTGAGGTGCATTTACAACAGGGTGTAAAGCCAGTACAGTTCGCCTAGCTGTGCCACTAGGTGGAGGCAAATATTGCAGAGTTCACATCTAGTGAGCAGCGAGATGTGGCAGTGGCAGCCGTTTTCCCAAAGGAGAGGTCCTCTGTGTGAGTGGAAGTGCAAAAGGAACTCAGCAAGAAGTAAAGTGCTGCTGACAGCTCATCAGTGGCACCTTTGCCCTCTCTGAGTACCAAAATCCTGGCTCCTACTTTAGTTCACATGCTGTGGAGATGTTAGCTGAATGCTACTACCTCGTGGCGATGTCTCCTTCACGACACAAGCCTTTCTCCCACTTTTTTCTGACCCCACTGCAGGCCAGTCAGCTCATGTGCTTGCTGGAGTCTGTCTTCCAGATGCATCCCATTGTTATGACAGCCTTTTTAGGAACACAGCTCTGGGTTTTGTACTCTTCATCTCAGTTCATATGGAAATTAATTGTACACTAGGAAACAGATCTCTGCTACTTTCATTCATTTGTTCTCATGCTTTTCTCATTTGTCAGTGCAATGCCTCCTCTGTCATGGTGCATTGACTGTCCTGTGTGTCCTTAGGAATGCTCCTTTCTGCACAGTCTTTCCTCTGATGACTACTGGCCTCTCTGTCCTTTTTCTCTTTAAGAAGCACTAGTGAGTGACTTGAGCTCAGTAAAGAGCATGATATGACTCTATTTTGTGCTGTATTTGTGTTGTATTCTGTGTGGGGACTGGCTAAGAAAACAGACTGCTTTCTATCAGCATTGTATCTTTCCACTGTATCGTAGTGGAGAGGCTGCTGCTGGTCTCTTCTTACAGGTACATAGTGATAGAACAAGAGGGAATGGCCTCAAGCTGCAACTGGGTAGGTTTAGGATGGACATTGGGAAACATTTTTTCACAGCAAGAGTGGTCAGGCATTGGAATGGGCTGCCCAGGGAGCTGGTTGAATCACCAACCCTGGATGTGTTTAGAAGTCATTTGGATGTGGTGCTTGGGGATATGGTTTAAGGGTGAACTTTGTAGAGTAGGGCTAATGGTTGGACTTGATGATCCAACCAGAATGTTTCTGTGATTCTGTGATTCCAGGGGGAGGTCTACCAGGTTGACACAAGTTGGTCAAGCACCTGTGTAGGACTTGTAGCTCACCAGCTCATTTTTGTAGTCTTTAATGCATTCTGGCATCTGACCCTCTGTTGTGGGGCTCCCTGTATGTCTCATACGTCAAAACACCTGTGAGCTCAGAATAATATCCACTTAACTACTTAATTCTTGAGCTTCATGTGGAAGAAATGCTGGTAAATGATGGGGGTGTTTTCAAATGTCTATCTTACCGGAGATGAAAAACCTTTTTGAAGGGGTAGCACTTGAAGGAACCATACTTTATGCCTGTCCTTACATATCAACACTCTGGATGTGTGTCAGTGATTTATTTCAACCCTCTCACCATCTGGTTCTTCTTGCTGCAGATATTATTAGGTTGGAATGGAGTAACTGGGGTTCCTTATGGCATGCTGTCTGTCTGGTGGGTCTGGGGCTCTAATTCTCTATCCTCTCTTCTTCAGCTGATTGTTCCTTATCCTTATGGAGGAAGTGGCTGTAGTGTTGCTCCCTTGCTATTGCTGAAGGCACTTCCAAGGTAATCATGGAGCAGTGGGGATGCCATGAATGATGAAGATCCTTCCTCTGGTGCAGAGACACTTTACCTTGAAGGTAAGTGTCAATTAGGAAGTGTCAGTTAGGAAGGGAGTGATTAGAATAGGCCAGAAGGAAAGCAGGAAAAGGTAATTTCTCAATGTGACAGAGGGGAATTGACCTTCATTCATACAAACAGTTTCACACCCCTTCCAGCTCTAGAGACCCAGGATAAGCACACCCAGAGATCAACTAATACCCATAAACTTGGCTGGCAATTAGGCCTATCTTGGGACTTGTGTTAGTGTTTAGATGGTATCCTAGGAAATACTTAAATGGGTAGCTTAGAGGGCAGGACATGAGGCTCTGCTCCCTTCCACCCAGTGACAAAAAGTGCCACTGCTTTCTTGTGTCCCATGTTACCCATGAGTAGATTTCCTTCTCTCAGGTGTCCTGTGCCAAATCTGGGGCTGCACATAACTTTTTCCCACTATATGGACTTAGTGCTCTTGCATCACCAGGCAGCAGCTCTTGGACTGGGATAAAGGCTTTTGGATAAAGGCTGGGAAATTCTGTCAAGCTTTTGAGAGGCTAAACTTCTGTGAAGTGATGAAGCCTTCTCTCCCTGCCAGGTAGCATAAAAAATTCCTGATGGAGAACCCATTCATCCCATAAGGGTTCACCCTGTTAAATAAACAAGAAAGCTCCAGTGTTTGTAGACCAGTGCCTGTATGCAGAGTAAGCTATTTTTATTGCATCCCTCCTGGGCTCTCCAAGGCCTAAGCACAGTGGAGTCTTTCAGGTTTCTCAGGTGATGATTTTCTCAGGAAGGCACAACCATTTTCTCCTGAAAATGAGACATACAAATGCGTTTTCCTGTGCCATTTCATCTCTTCACTTTTGGCAGGAAGACAGGTACCATACCCTGCAGCAGAGAGCATCTCAGATACTTGGGGCACCTGAGCAGCTGCAGGAACCAGGAGGTCATCCTAGTCTTTCCAGGGTTATGCCTCTCTGTGTTTTTTTTTTTGCTTTGGTTTGGTTTTTTGTTTTGTTTTGTTTTGTTTCTTGGGGTTTTTTTGTTTGCTTTTTTGGTTTTGTTGGTTTGGGTTTTTTTAGTGTGTGTGTGTGGTTTTTTTTTTTTTTGGTTTTTTTTTTTTTTTTGTTTGGTTTGGTTTGATTTGGTTTGGTCTGGCTTGTTTTAGTTTTTTTTTTTTTGTTTGTTTTCTGGCAACATAGAGTTAGTCTTTCAAAAGAGAGAAGGAGAAATATTGTGGTTTGATTTAGTTTTGTTTGTTTGTTTTTTTATTAATTTCTAAACGCCTGAGGGATGTTTGAGTATTACATGGACAATGGGAATACTAGTCCCCTGCCTCTCAAACATTATTGTTTGATAAACCAGGGGGGACTCAAAGTTGAAAAGCTATTCCCTTTGGGAAAGCAATTCCAGCCCATGCTGAGGGAAGCACTGTGGAGACCTTTTTTCTCTATGTGTGAACCATATGGGAAGCACACTGGGATTCTGAGGAGATAGCAATATGAAGGGCCAGAACATGCATGGGAACTGAAAGCAAGCCAGGAGCAAGGTTTATACCTCCATCAGTTAATGTATGCAGGCACTTTAGGTACCCATGCCTCTCTTCAGAAAGATATTTGTCTGCCTGTTATGCATGCCAGAGTTACTTTATCACCCACCAAAATGCCAGAAGAAAAAAAAAAACCAAAACAACAAACTAAAGAGTCATCAAAACATTAGACAACTGATTATACAAGTTTGGGGTCTTTTTAATTATTAAGTGAAATTATGTAAAGTGCAAATAAATCAATGTAATAATTCAAGGAGAGAAAGTGCAGTCCGGGAGTTTACCACTTTAATTAGCTAAAGGATTAAAATAATTTTGGAACACCAAAGCAACCACATATGAATTCTTTGGTCTTCTTGATGAATTTTCTTCAAAAGTTTGATTACTTTCTCCCTGTGGAAAAGAAGCACAAAACATAGAGACTGCACTGAAAATGGACAATGCAGGCAACTACGTTTTATTCCTAGGATTCCTCTAGCATGTCCTGAAGAAGGTGGGGCCTAAAGAAAAGCAAACCTGCTAATATTTACCCCATGAGGTCAGTTTTGGTTTTCTTTGCTCCTACTGCTGAGTAGTTTCTCCCTACACTGAAGTGTCTCATTGACTTGGTTAACCAGCACAGTACCAGTACTGCTCAGTTTCTCATCACTAGTCCGCCTCACTGAAATCAGAACAAAGCCCACAGAATTTGTTTGACAATATGCAGCTGTGCAGGAGGACAGGGCACCAGGCTGCTGCACAGCTGCCCTGTCACCTCTTGGTTGCAGTGGACACACCCTACAGGAGGAACATAGTAGATGGAGTGTGCAGGACTGTGTTTTTCATGAGTTCATTATGCTACTTTATTTTTGGTGATACAGTGAGGCCTTTGAAATGAGAGAGAGTAGTGAAACCTGTACCCCAGCTAGTTTTAACTTGAAAAACAGATCTCATCATGAATTTACCATACAACTTCTGAATTCCTCGCTTGTCATCCTCTGAAAGTTTGAAAGTTGCTGGGTTCTCATATGAGTAGATAGGGTACATGAGAGCTCCAGGAACATTTGAATGAGCAAGTCCCAAGGAATGGCCAAATTCATGAGCAGCAACAAGGAACAAATTAATTTCTGCAGCACAAAAGCATAGAAAAGTATGTTAAAGTTACAGCATTTAAGTGGGCAAAGAATCCATATCCCAGAAGAATTTATATATATCATTCCCCTGTAATGAAATCTCAGTTTTGAGCAACTCTTACTGAGCTTTCTTACATAACTATAATATTTGAATAAAAGCATTACTGATCCCTTGCATTCGCATGTAGACACTGAGTCTCCCTCCAACTCTATTTTCAGTCAACCTGATTCCTATGAGCAATTAATTTTACCTTTTTGTAATTTGTGTAGAAACAGAGGCTCACAGTCCTTGTTTAGCCTGTGAAAAAGGCTTTAAGATATGATCAGAACAGGCATTATGTAGCTGCTAATGATAATGAAACAAGTACTTAGAATTGGAAGGAACAGGAAGGTGGATACTGAAATGGTAACAAAACACAATGGAAAGCTTTTTCTGTGTCTGTGTTCTTCTAACATGTGCAGTGTTTTCCTTTCCCCTCCATACAAACATTGAGTTTTACCTCGATTGGTGTCCGACCACCTTTCATCATCATCGAAATGAGCATCTCCACCAATCCCTTCTCCAGGTGCAAATGCATGAGCTAGTGTGTTACCTCTTCCATCAAAAGGGTATCCATCACCATGCTCTGCATTGAAAAGGAAATAAATGTCATCACATGGCATCAACTGTAGTGTTTAAACTCAGCAAAGTGAACTATGTAGTTTTTTTGTGTTAGTTTTTTTCATTGCCAGTCCTTGAGGAAGAAAAGAAACCAACAAAACACAGCACTACAACAGCACTAAGGTTGCCAGAATGAGGAATAAAACTTAGGAAACACTCCAAATTAATGAGTTAAGTTCAAATCTTTTATTCAATAGTTCAGACTGCTGCATGTTTCAGAAAGAACTGAACATTGGTTCAGCTGGTCAGAAATGTGAGTCTAAGACAGTAATCAGGGATTATTTCATGCTTAACTCTGGACAATATTACAGAAGCATCTGAATTTTTATCAGTGCTCGAAAGTGCTGGGCAAAATTAATTGTAGATATTTTCACTAGAGATTTTAGTAGAAGATAATAATTTGAGATAGGTAACCATGCTTCTGAAAAGCTCTAGAGAACAAGTCAGCTAACCCTGAAGTAGGCATTTATTTTCACTAACCTGAGTCAGTTTAGGTGCAGGCAAAATTTAAAATTATGGCTGGATTAATGCATTAGTCTGGATCACAAGTGAGCTTCTGAAGTGACTCAACTGGTCATCCACATTTACTATGCTTTGACTTCCACCTTAATGCAGTCTTGGAGTGCACCAGTGGGAGTCCTTGTAGAAGAAAATCAACCAGAAGGTATCTCTATGGCTAAGCTTAATGCACCTCAAGTGCCAAAACCTCTTTGGTCTAAGGAATCAGATTAGATGTAGACTAAAATAAACCTGCCTGAATCTAGCCTGTGGAAGCTGGATATTTAGAACCTGCTGGTTTGCTCTACAGATCTGTTCCTGCTAGTTAACACTGTATGTCAAGACAGACAGACCTTTGAACATCTAAATTGAGGTGTCTTATTCTATGCCATGGTTTTAACTCTGAAAGAAGCTTCTAGTGCTTTTACAGGAGTAAAACCGCATCATAGCCTATACACTTGGTGGCATGATAAAAAGAGGATGCAATGTATGCAGGCTTCAAATTCCAAACTCTTTGCTCTTCCTTAAAGCTGTGGCTATGAAAATGCATGGTTTTAGTCAAATATGGACCACTGCATTTTAAAAAATGACAGATGTTCTCACCACGGCGTGCAAATGCAATCACAATGTCTGCATTACTGGTGTACACTCTTCGGAACTGCAGTGGAGTCACATTGCTCCATACCATAAAAGCTCTTTTAATTGCATCATCCACTTTTTTAGGGGGTAGATCAGGTGTATAATTGACAATCCTGGCAGCAAAAGGAAACAGATTAATGTCATTTAGGGTGTGAAAGGAAACCCAGCCACTTAAAGACAAAGCAACCCCTTTCCCCATAAAACCTGGAATGGCACTAACTTGTAAGTCAAATGGTGCGTTCTCCATTTGGGAGTTCCAGGGAATGTTTTGTAGTCTGCTATATCGGGGATTCCACATCTGGGCCGCTTCAGTATTGCTTCTGTTTCTGCATCTAATTTTCCAGTTACAGTCAGGTGGAAAAACTTCTGCATTTCTTTAATCCTCTCTTCTAATTTTAGTTTCGGTGTTTTTGTGTGAATTGGAAAAAATCTATCAAGATATGCCTGGAAGAAGGAAAGGAAAATAAAAACGAATCCATACATCTGTGATCTTTTGGTAACTGTATTTTACTTTGTCTTGAGTTGCCTTGTTGTCCTGCAGTCATGGCTAGTTTTAGATACATTTTTTCTTCCAGTTTCAGTTTACCAGACACTGTTCTTTCTGTAGTATAGATTAGCATATGCGAAAAGAATTGCAACAGCAGCAATTACAACACTGTAAGTAAACACAAAATAACTGAGCATTCAAATCCGTAGCCTTCCAATATAGCCCACATAATATTTTGGAGGTGCTTTAACAATTACATGCTTCTCTTTATTTACCAGGTGGAACTTAGTGCCTTTTGTAAGTTAGACCTAGAATATCTAAGTTAGTCAGCAAGTTTAGATTGTTTTATATCACCTCTGCAAAAACTGTTCTGGTAGTGTAAGATAATACAAAGAGATAGGAAAGTAATGTAAAAGTAGAATTAAAAAATCAGATTACTCACAATCAGGTTATTCACGCTGTCCCCCTATTAACATACCTTTACAGCCTCAAAGGCTGTGCTGTTCCATGTTGCTTCCAATTTTACTGGAAAAGCAAGGCTCTCAGGCAGGAGGATGGCAGCACAAAGTAGGAGGTATTGCATAGTGCCCCACTTGCCAGGGAGCCTTGCTACAGCAAGACAGCTTTGACCTTCTGTCTTTCAAGACCACAGCTGAAATGCTTATATAGATCCTGATAGCTTCAAGCAGTGATTGTGACTCATTTTTTTGGTGGTACTAATGTAATGTCATCACCATTCTAAGAAGTAAATGAAAGCTTGTTAAACAAATCTTTCCTTTGACTTCCCTGTTGATGTCATGTCACAGCTAGCAGCCAGATTTGTCTCTCTCTTTTCATATTATTCCAGTAGTGAAACCACAGGGTCACAGGGAAGTTCATTTTCTGTAACTTCATCTGTATAGTTACTGTATAATGACTTCTTACTGTGCTTCCCACAGGTTCCGTGTGCATAAAGGCACCTTCAAGTTCCTTGTACACAAAGGTGTTATGCAGCAGCCTTTTGGTCAGACAGCCTACCTGTGATAGTTGCTGCAGAGGCAGAGGTAAGATGGTTAGGAAAGCTGTCTCACTGAGATTACTGTCGTTTTCTAGGGACCTTGCACAGCACTAAGTAATATTTCTGATTCATATTCTCTTGTGAGATATGCTTTCAGTGCTTTCAGTGAAAGAGGTGTCAACTGGCTTTAGAGAGATCAGAAGAGCTCTTTAAATGTGCCCTCCAGGTACAGCAGACTGTGAGAAGCCTTTGTCACTTTCCTCCTAAGTGAAATGGCCTTTCAGGAGAGTCTCTTTATACTGGGGACCTAGATATAACACATAATTTATGAGTGGCTGAAAGCCCTCGGTAAAAGAGAGAGACATAACCTTCTGTTAGGGTAAGCCCTAGTGAACTATCTTTGGATAGTTTGGAGCTATCTTCTACAAGGGAGGTATGGGATTGATATTAGGAGGAAAGTCTTGACAGAGAGAGTGATTGGCATTGGAATGGGCTGCTCAGGGAGGTGGTGGAGTCACCGTGACTGGAGGTGTTCAAGAAAAGCCTGGATGGGGCACTTAGTGCCATGGTCTAGTTGATTGGCTAGGGCTGAGTGATAGGTTGGACTGCATGATCTTGGAAGTCTCTTCCAACCTGGATAATTCTATGTTTCTGTGACTCTATGATTCTATGATTCTACTTGCTGTACAGTGCAATCTGACAGAGATCCATAATACACTGTCAGAGAAAACTGAAGCTGAGCAGGGCAACCACAACCTTCTTACCTCCTTTCTTCCCTGATACCAACACTGGTCTCAGTATCATGCTGCCAAACCCCACTGGAAGTGATATTTTTTTTTGTAGACTAAAAGCATCAATCCAGAGATGGCTGTGCAGTTTTCTGGCCATATTCCCTCTAATCTAAAAGCAAAGGTACCTAAATGGGAAAAGACGCAACCTGACAGCTCATGTGGATAGAGCTGAATGTTTCTGAAGCAGGTTGTGAGTTACTGTCTGAAGTCCAATGTATGTATTTCATAGAATCATAGAATGGTAAGGTTGGAAGGAACCTCAAAGATCATCTAGTTCCAACCCCCTGCCATAGACAGGGACACCTCCCATTAGAACAGGTCATTCAAGACCTCGTCCAACCTGGCCTTGAACACTTCCAGGGAGGGAGCAATCACAACCTCCCTGGGCAACCTGTGCCAGTGTCTCAGTGATTTCTGAGTGATATGACAAGAAAGACTTATGTCAGAGAGAGACCATCTGGACTACAACACTGCTGAATTACACTGGAAAGGACATTACACAGTGTCGCCTGAACCAGCTGCTAAAACAGCGATATTGAGAACAGGTCAGATACCAGCCCTGTGATCATTTCTGTACATTTTAGTAGGCTTACAGAAAACCTTTTTTATGTCATCTTGATGAAAAACATGTTTTATTATTAGGACCAGGTTTATCTTTTTCTTCCTCAACAACTGACTTTATGTCTGACTGTGACAGTAAAGTAGGATCTGGGCTAGGGTTTGAATGGCAGATTGGGGATGTGTTTAAACCGCTTTGAACTCCATGACTCTAGCATGTGGTACTGATTATTTCCTCATATGCACAAAAGGAATTTGAAAGCCTCCCCAGCCCCATTCCAGTTGACATACTGTTGAGCAACTCACATATATCTCTAAGTGGGCTATGAGCAAAACTGGAAAGGAGAGTTTAAACACAGGATCTGGCAGAGAAATGACAGACGTCATGTTCCATTTTGTTCTCTGTTGGAAAATTGCCAACTCCTCCTTAAAAAAAAAAAAAAAGAAAAAGAAAAAGGTGTTTCAATGAACATTGGGCTTGAATTAAAACAAAACAAAACAAAGCAAAACAAAACCCAAACACCTTTCTGTGAAAGCTCTTTTCAAGTATTTGGACTCAAAATCAGCAGGAATCGATCTACTTATAATGAGATTAATATCAAAAGGAAAGATGCTGCCTTTTATATTTAGCTGGGTGAATTTTACAGACTTCATCTGTTTGTCTTAATCCTGAATGACAAAAACTGTTGTGGGTCAGGAAAAATAATTACCTGACCAAACTTCATAGTAATATAATTTACACTGAGCAGACAACCTATGCCTATGCCAGAGAGTATGGCCTGTGTAGAGAAATTTCAGAGAGACATTTAGTATCAGAAGTTGTTGTAGCCACACAATGATGTAAAATTCTGTTTAGAAGCCTCATAATACTGGTACTGAAATGTTTACATTGTTAAATTTCCTGAGATAAGTAAACCTGCTGTGAACAAGGATGCCTCATGACACCCTGTCCTGTGTGGAACTCATTGACAGGCACCAGAGTTTTTGTGATCTAGAGAAAAGTACATATATGAACATTAAGATCTCAGCCTCCTTTGGACACAAGTGGGTTGAAAAAGTGAAGTAGAACTGAGTGAGTCAGTGGCGAATGATCACTTTTTCTTGGTCATTTGACTTGGACATGAGGCTCACATGGATTCTACCTAACCTGAATGCAGCCAGCTGTGAAGTTAATGCAAGTCAGGAGCTCTTCAAATACCTTTGTGTTTATTCTAGATCTACCTTTAATGAAGTTAGCAGCCTCCAAGGTTCTGTGTTTGGATTTGTAGCTACACGAGAGTTGAACATGAGCCAGCAGTGTGCCCAGGTGGGCAGGAGAGCCAATGGCATCCTGGCCTGCATCAGGAACAATGTGGCCAGCAGGACAAGGGAGGACATTCTGTCCCTGGACTTAGCAGTGGTCAGGCCACACCTTGAGTCCTGTGTCCAGTTCTTGGCCCCTCAATTCAAGAGAGATGTTGAGGTACTGGAATGTGTCTGGAGAAGGGCACCAAGACTAGTGACGGACCTGGAGCACAACCCTGTGAGGAGAGGCTGAGGGAGCTGGAGGTGTGCAGCCTGGAGAAGAGGATGCTCAGGGCAGACCTCATTGCTGTCTACAACTCCCTGAAAGGAGGTTGCAGTCAGGTGGGGGTTGGTCTCATCTCCCAGGCAACCAGCAACAGAACAAGGGTACACAGTTGTGCCAGGGGAGGTTTAGGCTGGATGTTAGGAGGAAGTTCTTGACAGAGAGAGTGATTGGCATTGGAATGGGCTGCTCAGGGAGGTGGTAGAGTCACTGTCCCTGGAGGTGTTCAGTAAAAGCCTGGATGGGGCACTTAGTGCCATGGTCTAGTTGATTGACTAGGGCTGGGTGATAGGTTGGACTGGATGATCTTGGAGGTCTGTTTCAACCTGGTTGATTCTATGATTCTATGAGTCTATGATATCAGTGTCTTGGGTACTAGTGAACAGTGTTTGCACAACATCAAGGACTTATCTACTTCACGTTCTGCCCCCCACGATGTGTGGAACAGACTGGGTGGAAAAGAGGCTGGGAGGGGACACAGCAGGGACAGCTGACCCAGATCTCCATAGGGGCATTCCCTATGACATAATGTCATGCTCAGCAATTAAACCCTGTGGAGTCAGGGTTGTCTTTCAAGGCAGTCATCGCCTGGAAGCTGGTGAGCCTTTGCATCATTCCCCTCTTATTTCACTGTATCTTAGCCCATGAATTTTCTGTCTTGCACTTCCTAGTCTTTCACCCATCCCAGTGAGTGGCTGTGTGGGTGATTATCTGTTGGCTGTGGTTTACCTGCTGCAGTGAATATCAAGAACAAAGAATGGCCAAAAATTCCTAGGAAGTATTTTGTTTGGGTCAGTTGTGACTTACGCAATACTGTATTTAAGTTACTACCCAACTAGATAGACCTGGACTCTTATGGTCTCCAGGATACCTGATTTGTTTTGTTCTGTAATCTGCTCATTCAATTGAATTAACAAAAGATAAAATTCAAACTTGGCAAATATTTCTGCAGAGTAAAATTCTTTTCCATCTTGCTTCAAAACCTGTGTATTGTCCACAAAATGAACCTTCATCCACCTTGTCTCAGCTTCATGTGACACACAGTTTTAGGGTGCAGAATGGCCTCTGAGGAACACCAATTTGAATTTCCCTTGTGGTTGTTCTGGGCCATTTTTCTTGTCTGCGGCTTAGACTGTAAAAGAAGAGACATCTCCATGGCTTCTGCATTCTATTTTCATAGTTTTGAAAGTTGATTGAAGTTCAGTAAGGGTAAGTGCAGGGTCCTGCATCTGGGGAGCAATAACAACAGACACCAACACAGGTTGGAGGCTGCCCTGCTGGAAAGCAGCTCCATGGAGAAAGACCTTGGAATCCTGGTGGACAGCAAGTTTTGCCTGAGCCAACAATGTGCCCTTGTGGCCAAGAAAGCCAATGGCATCCTGGGGTGCATCAGGAAAAGTGTGTCCAGCAAGTCTAGGAAGGTTCTTCTTCCCCTCTACTCTGCCCTTGTGAGACCACACCTGCAATACTGTGTCAAATCTTGGGCTCCCCAGTTCAAGAGAGACAGAGACCTGCTGGAGAGAGTCCAGCAGAGAGCCATGAGGATGACTGGGGGACTTGAGCATCTCCCCTATGAAGAGAGACTGAAAAACCTGGAGCTGTTTAGTCTGGAGAAGAGAAGACTGAGAGGAGATCTCATTAATGTGTACAAGTATCTGAGTGGTGGGTGCCAGGTGGATGAGGCCAATCTCTTTTTGGTGGTCAGCAGCAGTAAGACAAGGAGCAGTGGCTACAAACTGCAACACAGAAGGTTTCACCTCAACACGAGGAGAAACTTCTTTACAGTGAAGGTGACAGAGCACTGGAACAGGCTGCCCAGAGTGGTTGTGGAGTCTCCTTCTCTGGAGACTTTCAAAACCCACCTGGATGTGTTCCTGTGCAAACTACCCAAGGTAATCTATCTTTGGAAGGGGAGCAGGACTTGGTGCTCTCTGGAGATCCCTTCCAACCTCTACTATTCTGTGATTCTGTGATTTTACTTCTTAAGGGGCTGTCTTTAAAGGAGTACCTTGGCATTTGGAATCCTGAGCTGCATATTCCTTTGTCAGGCAATGTGAGGGTAAAATCCTTCAGTCATCCTTGCCTGAGCACTGAGATCTTGCCTATTGACACTGAGTCAGCACATCACTGGAGGGGAACAACACAGTTCTTCTCTCCTGTTTGGCTGGATCAAGGTGCATTGAGCTATTTCCAAGCAGAATCCACCTCACATCCCGCTGCTTTATGGAAGGGAAGGCCTGAGGACAGGATTAGATGTTCAGATTAGATGTTCAGCACAAACAACATGACAAGAACTAACACCTAAGCAATGAAACTCAACATATCTCGACTTGTGGATCTACCATCTTACAGAGTCTAGAATTGCATTGCATTTAATCACTTTGTATTTACAACAGTTTAATTGGGACATCATGTGGGAAAATTATGGCAGTGTGGAGGTAAATTGTTAGAATGGTAATCTTGAGCAATAAACCACAAGAAATGGCATTCTTGAAAATGTTACTTACCTGTGTTAGTTTGGATATCCTCCACTTTTTGTCCACACCTTTGGTCAGTGTTCAGGAGTCCCTCTTTCCTCCAGCTAACAGTCACATGTGGATCTCTCTGAATTTTCTATATAATAATTTGCTTTGCTAACTTCTAATTGTAGTTATGAGGTATAATCTTTAGATGAATGCAGTTTTTCCTTCCACTAGAAGAACATGTACAGAACACAGGGAAGAGAAGAAATTAAGAGGTCAGTCAGCTGTGTTTCACTGCAGTGTGGATCCTAACCTTGCTGGGCAGGAACAGTATCATAACCTCCTGTGGTCATCTTTCATCTGTGAATTCCCTTTTTGTAACTGTCTGCCTCCATCTGTTTTTAAATCTGCTTCAACACTGTCTTTAAACACTGCCTTTAAAGTCAAGATGCAGTCTAAAGCCCTGTGTTCATCTTGACAAAACCATCTGTTCATGTTGGAAATCTTCAATTTAGTACTTCAACTAAAGGCAGCCTCGGTGTAGCTGTAATTCTGCAGCAAATCTCCACGATAAGCAGCAGAGTCACATTTAAAACTGATCATGTAATGGTGTTGCATGGGCAAGCACTCAGTCTGTCCACAATAAATGTAATCCAGACTAAGGAGCAGTCAATGTCTGAGGTTTTCCTGACTCATCCTTAAGATGCACGTGTCCATATATACTGGGACAGCATAGTGAGTTTGGAGAGGACAGGGTTTGAAAGGTGGGGTAGACACAGCAAGATCTTGCCTCTGCATGCCTTTACCTGTGTTGAGCCTCATGGACTTGTATAGTCATTGGAAAAAGAGTTTGGAGACTTAATAACGTTAACCAAAATGTTACATTTAGCCTGATGTACAAAGTCCTGTTTCTATCAAAAAAGTTAGAGCCCTGAAACACCAGAGAGTTGGTAGGCTTTGTTGTAATGTGATGTGCAGTAAAGCAAGAGACTTAACACCAGAGTTTTATGATTCTGAGTCAACATAAGGCCAGTGCCAAAGCTTGATTTACCTCTTATGTATTAGAGACCTCTGAGATTCAGCTAGGAGGATTGCAAAACCCAAAACCAGCCATATATGAAGACATAGGTAAAGAATTTTTTACACCATTGTTGTCCTAGAAGTTGCCAGATATGATCACATTATTGTTTCTATTCAAATGAGTCTTGATTCTCAGCACTGACTCATGGATAGAAGCTGTCTGCTGGTCAGACAATTCCTCTGAGTATGAGATGTTCTCTTCTATTCCTCTGATTTTTACTGAGTATTAAAAACAATAACATTACCTTGTTGGTAAACTTGGTTATACCATTGAGATGTTCTTTCACCCAAAATCTTCTTCCTTGAGCAGAGTTGTTCCACACAAAGCAAGTGCTGCTGAGTTTTCCAACACCATTAAAAAGCTGCACAACCATATAAGGATCGCCTGCATTTGGACAGCAAAGAGTGAGTCATAATGAAGCCTCACTCGCTGTGGAGCTGCGAGTTCACGTAGCTGCTCGCCAGCCTGAGTGGTTGCTCAACCAAACCCCGTGTGGTTAGCTATTTTCACTTCATCTATTTGACACTGAAAGACAGCACTCAGCTTCACCACATGCAACTAGATTCATAAATTTACCTTGTAGCTTGTAGCTGCCTATCCATCGCTGCCTGTCTTAGGGAGCACTCAGCTGAGCAGTCTGCATGTTGCTACTTACATGAATGTCCACACCTGAAGTGCACTATTTCCCACCTCAGAGACAGTCATCCTTGGTTATAATAAAAAACATTTTACTACATGTTTCAATAGCACTCCTGACTCTGTGATGCCTTTATCTCACTTGTCTGCACGAAACGGCAAGGAGAAAGGTAGTCAGATACAGTCACAAGAACTCTTAACTTTTGCAATCAGATATAGTCACAAGAACTCTTAATTTTTTTCTCTACAATAATGATAAATATATAATTTAAAGGTGTTCTGGTTTGAGGGTAATTGGAATATTTTAATAGAGAAAATTACATTATAGGCTGTGAAAGGAAAACATGGTGATGTCTGCTTCACTCATACGATTGTTGAGGTTGTTTTGGGTAAAGGAAACCAAAACATGGATAAGGCATTCTCTACCTGTCTCTCTCTAGGGGAACAGCATCTGGGGTGGTCTATCAGCTTCTGCCTGTGACTCCTCTTTTTCCAATTAATCTTCACTAACCACTTTTCTTCTAACCCCGCTGGCCGATCCTCCTAATTCACCTTGCGCGTAAGGCAAACCTCAGGGTAAGGTATAGGGGTGGGGAGAAGGTGGAAGGGTGGTTGGGAGCCCCTCCTGGGGTCTCTGATTTCTGGGAGGGGAGTTGTGTTTCTGTATTACCTTTAACTTGTATATTTCTGTAAATATTCCTGTATATTGCATATATATCTGCTTGTACATTGTGCTAAACTGTAAATAGAGCTTCATTCCTTAACTTCCAGCCGGCTGAGTTCTAGTCTGGGTCATTTTACAAAGTGTGGGGGGCAGGGAACTCCCGAACCATCACAAAAGGTAGCAACTTTAACCTTAAAAACATATTTGCCTCATTAAAACAATATAAGAATTCTCACATCATTACTCAAGGAGATCCAGAGAGCATGGGAACATCCTCTCACCTCTTTTTTTTCTTTTTTTTCAATTTCTTTTTTTATAGCCTAGTATTTTACTTTTCCATTCTGTCTGCTTTTATACATTTAAGTTTGTGGATTTTTTTTCTCTCTGAATCTGTTCTCTAAATCATATAAAATTTACCAAGCTAGTAGAGTTACTTCCAGCCAGGCAATATTTGACAAAAGAGGGTATTACAATAGTGTAGAGTTTATGTAATAGATTATAGACTTGATGGGGTTACAACTGGTTATATCAGGAGTTTGAAAGTGTCTAATTTGTAAAAAAGTTAATAAATGCATTAATATACACACATGGAAAACCGCCTTTGTTGTTTATTAAAAAAAAAAAGTCTAAATCCTGTTTAATTTCTTGTAATGAAACCTCTTGCCTTTTCTAAGGCTATAACCTCAGGCAAAGCATTACTCAGCTGAAGCCCTATCCTAGTTCCCTTCTTTCTTCTCATTTATTTTTCTTATTTATTCCAAGAAATTAATTTTTCTTTGTTCTCACCCTCCTGAGGAGGCTACAAGCCAGATGCAGGAAGCATGGGAGACATCTGAAATAGGATGTAGGCAGATAGCGCATTTGATTTAGTGGCAAGGTTTTGGTAATGGTGAGTCTGCAGGGGTGGCCTCTGTGAGAAGACATCAGGAGCTGCCCCCTTGTCAGATGCAGCTGGTTCTGGCAGGTTCCAATTCATCTGTTGCTGCCCAAAGCTGAGCCCATCAGTGATGCTGATGGTGCCTCTACTAAGAGGACACTGCAATCTATTAGAAGAACAGTGCACAGCAGTCATCAAAGTTTCTGTCTGTAGTTGGGAGTATATCTATGTCTGTATTAAGGAGTAAGGTGGAGATGGAAGATGAAACAGTGGATATTAAGGCTCAGGCACCTATGTGGGAGGGGGCTGTTCTAGAACAACTCAGGTCTGGTCCAGCAGGCTCTGTCCATCAGAGGGGCAGTGCACTTTTGGCCCAACACCATCTGAAGGAAAAGCAGCTGAACCCAATGTGAATCTGAGTGCAACCAGCGCGCATGGCTGGGAGTTTGGCTTTGGAAGACACACACTTGGTCTGGAGGGAAATGCTCCTGGAGGCACATCCCACACCCTGACCTTTAAAAAAACAACTTGACATCATTATGTTTTCTCCAGGGAAAACTGTCCTTGCCAGGTGATCATGGCTGATCATAGGTCAGGAACAATAGGCTTTTGTGTATTTTCATCCTTTTTCATCCTGTACATCAACGTGTAGCAAAAGAAGGTTGCCCATTAGAGGAAGACTCTCCAGTCAAAAACGAAAACTACTGTAAGTAATGTTTGCATTTTTACAAAATGCAGGTTAAATTTAGTTGGAAAATAGCTTAGGGTTTTGTTTTATTTTATTTTATTTTCAAAAAAACATGCCTCTGTAGTAAGATTTAATTTGTCATGCTATCCTGTCTGAATATATCCTGTCCCATCCTGCTGTTACTCTGGTTTGCTGTGGAGGTAGTTGCCATTTGTTATTCTGCAAAGGGTGGAAGGAGATTGACTCCATTGCACTAGTACCAGATCAGTAACCATACCACAAGGTGAAAATACACACCAAAAGTCAGTATGTTTTGGACAATTCCAGTACAGTTGGTTTTCTGTAGTGTACAACTCATTTAATATCTTTGTCCTTGCCTTATTATCAGAGATCCTTGCAAAGGAATAAATAAATTGTGTTCTATTTCACTCAGACTATCCTGAGTGAGAGGTTGTGCTGGTGAGTGGCCTGGAGCACAGCTCTATGAGGAAAAGCTGAGGGAGCTGGGGGTGTGCAGCCTGGAGAAGAGGAGCCTCAGGGCAGACCTCATTGCTGTCTACAACTACCTGAAAGGAGGTTGTAGCCAGGTAGGGGTTGATCTCTTCTCCCAGGCAACCAGCAACAGAACAAGGGGACACAGTCTCAGGTTGTGGCAGGGGAGGTCTAGGCTGGATGTTAGGAGGAAGTTCTTGACAGAGAGAGTGATTGGCATTAGAATGGGCTGCCCAGGGAGGTGGTGGAGTCTCTATCCCTGGAGGTGTTCAAGAAAAGTTGATTGGCTAGGGCTGGGTGATAGGTTGGACTGGATGATCTTGGAGGTCTCTTTCAATCTGGTTGATTCTATGATTCTGTGTTGTGGAGTTTCCTTCTCTGGAGACTTTCAAACCCTGCCTGTACATGTTCCTGTGAAACATTTCTGTGTAACCTAATCTAGGCAAATCTGCTTTAGCAGAGAGATTTGACTAGGTCATATCTGGAGGTCCCTTCCAGCCACTACCATTCTGTGATTCTGTGAGTGAAACCTCTAACAGCAGTTACAGTAATTGCAAAAACATGTGAGTGGGAGTTAAGTTCGGGTTTGCTGTACCTGCCCCAGGTTCATCGAATCCCAGCTCATACCTGCCCAATCAAAAACCACAGCACAGCACAGAACAGCTCTACAGCTGCTCACCAAGCCAAATTTGTTGGCATTCTTCCACAAAAGCAGCATTCACATGCTTGCACTAGAGATCTTGCAGATGAAAATTTGGATCAATGTTTGCTCAACTGTTTTTATGCCAGTTTTCTCTGTTGGACCCAATGTCTTGCTGGCCTGTTATGTAGCTCATAGCATCTTTTATACATCTGCAGAATAGGATTCTGTTATAGTAAGACATTTTGCATTTTTTAAAAATTATTTTTACATTTTAATTACTTTATGTGGGCTTTATTACTTTCTGACTTTGTCTTCTAATATGAATTTAAACTGGAGAGAAACAAATATGAAATCAGGCAACATGATTATTTTTTTTTATACAGAGTGTGTACATGTTAGCAGGGTGTTCACCACACAGGGGTGACAGGAACTCAAAGAACTTGAGTTGCCCAGCTTACTCTTTTATATGGAGTAAAGAAAGGGGTTTTCATGTCAACATCCTGCACAGGCTGGCACAAAGGAAGCTAAAATCCCTGGAAAGTAGCATCTGCCTTCTTGAGGTTTCGCCTAGTAAATTATTAAATGTCTATTCAGGATAAACATATGGACACACCAGTTCCTTGTGGGCTAGGCAAAGTAAAATGTTAGACATAAGGATTCACAAACATAAGCAAAAAAACCAAAACACCAAACAAGAAGATGATAAAAAAAATATTTAAAATACTGTAGTTAGGAAACAAAATCAAACAGGGACTTTTCAAACAAGCCATATTAGACATAAGAATTCACAGACAGAAGCAAAAAAACCAAAACACCAAACAAGAAGATGATAAAAAATATTTTAAATTAGGAAACAAAACATTTAAAGTCAGGAAAACATTTAAAATTAGGAAATAAAATATTCAAAGTTAAGAAACAAAATCAAACAGAGGCTTTTCAAACAAGCCATTTTTGGTGAACTACTAGCATCATGGATAGAAGAGGGAAAGCCTTCTGGAATTTGCAGGTGCACATTAAATCAGACTGTGATATCACTGAAGTTGGAAACAGATCATTTGAACTCAGAGACCTACTTTGTCTAGGGTGCAGTTTCAAAGGAATTCAAACTGTGTGCTGTGGTTTTGGTTAAATATAACACACTACCAGGCGGGATGAGGAACTGGTTAATAGTTGATCCCAAGCTGGACAGAAGTAAAAGAAAAATTGATTTGGTTAGTAAAAGGCAAATTTCACCCTGGAAGTAAAACAAATGAAATCATCATTCTGTTCCCCCAAGTGGTGATATATCCCCAAGGAGGTTTTTGCAGACAGTTTTGTGCATCGTGCACTTAGAAAAGTGGGGAGTGACTGAAAGGAGCAAAGAGATGAGCCACAAGAATATCACTAAAACCTAGCTTTTGCAGAAATATTCAAGAGTTGATAAGTCTAGAGAAGAGAGGGTTGAAGAAAGACATTATACTGCTCCACAGCTGTACAGATCACAATGGCAAAGGGGAAAGAAGTGTCTTGCTGTGGACAGAGCTAGCGTAGCAGGAAAAATACTCTAACACCAGGACAATTAAGGTTGCAGCAGATAGTTTGGTGAGGCTTCAGATTCTGCATTACAGCAAATCTTTAAGAAGAGCATTCAGTTGTCTATCACTCTCCTTGGAGAAATGGAGCTGCATTTCAAAGTGCCGCTTGGGCACTTTGGAGAGGACAGGAGCATAATAACCATAATGCCAGACTACGTTAGTGATATAAAAGCAAGTGAAGGATTTTTCAGGCACTATCTTGTTTGAGCAAATATATGTTGCAGGCATCATTGTCTTGCAGTACCAAAGGTGTTCGTATACCAAAAGAGTTAATGTAAAACACAAGCATGTTCAGCTGCGTTTATGCAAAGGAGTGCTCAGTATTCAGATCAACATCTGTAGGCTGACAGTGTTATTTTGGTGCCTCTGGATGGTACCATCCAGGAAGGACTTCTTCATTTTTATGGTTGTCTACATGCTCTTGAGACTCAGACAAAAATGTAAGTGAAACCTAGGGAAAAAACCCCAATCTTTATTTAATTTTGCTTGCTCATAATTTCTATGAAGTATGTGTAAGGCTATGAACATTGTTGTGGTTAAGAGAATAGATATGCTAGACCATAGCTGGTATTATGACACCAAGCTATGTGGCACAGTCGACTTGCTAGAGGGCAGGGATCCATCCAGAGGGACCTGGGCAGGCTGGAGATGTGGGCTCAAGCTGACCTCATGAAATTCAACAAGGCCAAGTGTAAGGTCCTGCACCTGAGTAGGCACAATCCCAAGCACAAATACAGGCTGGATGGTGAGTGGCTGGGGAGCAGCCCTGAGGAAAGGGACCTTGGGGGTCTGGGTTGATGAAAAGCTCAACATGAGCCTGCAGTGTGTACATGCAACTCAGACAGCAACCGAGTCCTAGGCTGCATCAAGAGCAGCGTGGCCAGCAGGGCAAGGGAGGGGATTCTGCCCCTTTACTCTGCTCTCATCAGACCCCACCTGGAGTACTGTGTGCAGTTCTGGAGACCCCAACACAGGAAGGACATGGAAGTGTTGGAGCGGGTCCAGAGGAGGGCCACAAAGATGATCAGAGGGCTGGAGCAGCTCTCTTATGAGGGCAGGCTGAGGGAGTTGAGGCTCTGCAGCCTGGAGAAGAGAAAGCTTTGAGGAGACCTTATAGTAATTGTCCAATATCTGAGAGGGACTTACAGGAAGGCTAGGGAGGGACTATTTACAAGGTCTTGTAATGACAGGACAAGGGGCAGTGGGTTTAAACTGGCAAAGGGGAGATTTTAACTGGATATTAGGAGGAAGTTCTTCACAATGAGGGTGGTGAGGCACTGGAACAGATTTCCCATGGAGGTTGTGGCTGCTCCCTCCCTGGAGGTTTCAAG
>VWZE01019329.1:190489-201693 GCA_013396675.1 Eubucco bourcierii
GTACTGATGGCTTTCAGGAGAAATTTATGCATATCTGACCTGCAGGGTCAGATCCCAGAGGTGTGAAAAGTTTTTTAAATTTTTTTTTTTAAATTAAAAAAAAAAAATTTAAAATTTTTTCTTGTAAATGAGGTATGGTATTGCTAAAGGACATGAATATATTCCATTTACTTATAATTATTCTGTTCATTTCAGGCCTCAGCAAATTATTAATCTAATTTTAGACTAGGATCAATGTTATTATACTGTATTAATGGGTAGGTGAGAAGCTCAGCCATTCACATGAAAATCCTTTCAGGGCAACTTGCAGCTTACAACTTGCCACACAAGGGCTGTATTTTACTCAAGGGCAGAATAGGAAGAGTAGAATTCCTCCAAGCTGAAAAGTTTCTATATTGTCAGCAGGTCCAGTGGAATGGTTAAATTCATGAGCTGTTGCTTCCTGCTGAACAGGTCGTATCCCAACAAAAGGAAAAATACCTGTTAGGTTTAACATTAAGCCTAGCTTAGTTTTCACATGAAGATTACTTTGTGTGACAGATGAATCATGTCTGCCTCCTTTGATATATTGTAACAAACCAAACATGTGGAACTTAGGATTTTAGACCAGAACTGACAGTTGTGATAATCTAGTTCAAATTTCTTCATAGCATAATTAAAAGAGTTTCTTTAATTTTTGTCCTTGAATTCTATTATGTTTTTGACTGCAGTCATTTCCTGGGATACCAGTCCTGCCTGCGGTCATTTCCTTGGGGAAAATTGAAATGTGGCCTGGAAACCTGAAAAAGGATTTGACAGAAAATATATGTTTCAGTGGTGAGTACTACAAAAGAAATGTATAGTTTTAGGGAGATGCAGCAGCACTATGGGTGGGGAGCTAAGAGGGGCTAATGAATGACAGCTACCGAGAATGTGTGCAATAACCCTAAAACCTTGCAGATAAATCTGCTCCTGGGCTGAGATAGCAAAAAGAAGGAAGCAGCAAAAATCCCTAATAAAAGGATTCTTACAAACCATTTGTTCTTCAGCTCCTTGGCATGTATCACAAGACAAAATCCTCAGTGAAAAAAAGCAAACAGTTTTGACTGAAGGTCAGTGTGAACGTGCCCATGGGGAGGCAGGTTTATTATCTGCTGCATGCAAATGGTGTGAGATTTTCACACTTCCTGGTCTGCCACATCATTGTTCTGGGCAGAATCCAAAGCTCATAGAAATTATCATAGAGATTTCTCTGGGAGGGGATAGATTACTGAGTTTGTGGGACATAATCCATTGGCCAAAGTTACTCTTAATCTTCTTGAGTATCACCTCCTGTTTTTCATCCTTCACATCCTTATGTATGACCTAGCACAATACGGCATCCATCAAATGGGGAAAAGTTCCCTCACTGTGGCAAAATGCTCGCTGAGCTTCAGCTGTCAGCTCTTGTACTCAGGTAAACAGTTCAAGGAGAAACTACTGTCATTTGAATCTAGATCTCAATGATTCCTGGATTTTCCTTTCCTGTGAAGCCAAATTTCAAATTCTTTGTATATATTAAGGTTCTATATTCCCACTGTTACAGTTTAAGACTGAGATTCTAATGTATTATGTTAAATGAAATGTCAATGTTAATGTCAAGGTCCTGCAATGACAGGACAAGGGGCAATGGGCTTAAACTGGCAGAGGGGAGATTTAGACTGGATGTTAGGAGGAAGTTCTTTACAGTAAGGGTGGTGAGGCACTGGAACAGGTTGCCCAGGGAGGTTGTGGATGCTCCCTCCCTGGATGTGTTCAAGGCCAGATTGGATGAGGCCTTGAGTAACCTGTACTAGTGGGAGGTGTCCCTGCCTATGGCAGGGGGTTGGAACTAGATGATCCTTGAGGTCCCTTCCAACCTTACCATTCTATGATTCTATGATTCTATGAAAGCTTTTTTCCAGAGAATTTGAGAGTCCAAGAGATGTATGTCCCTAAAGGGGCTAAAGAGAACATGAGATATATTTTTATATCTCTTTTCATTTGCTTGTAATTTTTCTGTACAATCTGAGGTTTCAGTGTGTTCTTTCTCTTTCTCTCCTGTTTTCCTCCTTTCCCTCCTTCTGAACTTTTGCTTTACTTCTCTGTGCCAACCATTGTTTGGGTTATATTGCAGTAGGAAGTAAAGCAACACGGCCTTGCAGGCTGCGGTGTACAGGGAGGTGTGCAGGGGGTAGCTGACCTATTGTCTGGTTGTATGTATTTGTGTACATTCATTACCTTTTTTTATTTAACCTACTTTTGTAAGTAATTATTTCAATTTATTACCAAAATTCTGAGTAAGTGTGGTATTTACTCTTGGGGGGATGGGGTGTAAATCCCAAATTTTATGTGGTGCAAATCCACCAGATAATTTTTGTGTGTGTGTATGCTTTTGGTTTTTTTCCCAGGTGTTTTTTTTCCTGTGTGCCTCAATTATAATTTAGTTTGGATTGATTGATCATCAGAATTAGAAAGTTAAGATGCAGTTGTTGTAGGATTTTTGACATCTGCTTTTTCAGCTTGTGATGTTGCTGCTTTACAAGTGGCTGGATCAGGTCCTGCAGCAGCAGTCTGCCTGCTCCAGCTGCAGCTGCTGCTGCAGTGTCCCAGACCCCGCCTGCCACAGCAGCTGCATCTCCAATCCCAGCTGCATGGAACGGAAAACAGAAGACAAAGAAGCCAGTGCTAGATTATGCAGATGGTCTGACTGAAGGAACTTTTAAGACTACAGCCTTCCTCGGCCCATTAGACACTAGAAAGAAATAGAAGAAAGGAAAAGGAAGTAAGGGCAGTTCAGATACTGAGAAGGATGAGTAAGCAAAGGGTGATGTCAAGGAAGGTGAATTGTCTTAGAGAAGTTCCCTGGATAAGGAAACTGCTAAAAGATAATGCTGAGGACCCAGGAGAGGGCACATTTGATGGTGGGGACTCTTATGAGAGGCCAAATAGTAGGGGAGGTGATTTTAATCTTAGATATATCATTTGGAAACGAAAACAAAGACAGCAACAAGAAGAAGAAGAAGAAGATGATGATGATGATGATGATGATGATTATAGGGAATTTATGCCTAGGCAGGAATTAAGGCATATAAACCAGGATTATTTGAGGAGGGAAAATGAATTGGTAATGAGTTGGTTAGTAAACCGTCAGGGTGGAGGTGCAGAAGCCATAGAAATGAGCAACAAATCAGCTAGACAGCTGGGTTCCAAAGCTAGAGATGCTGGAATTGATAAGAATATAGTGATTGCTGTTGGTAAGGTCACCCTCTAGGTTTGCCTTCTCTTGGCTGTGTTAATCCTTCTAGAGATGATTTAACTTGGAACTATCCATGGTAGACCGCTATTGAACATGGTATTAAGTGTTTGTGAGAACTGGCTGTGAAAGAGATGATTTATGGACATCATGGCACACAGGATCCTGATGAGATTCCTGGGGGGAGAGCTCTCTTTCAGAAGCTAATTAAGCTTGCTTCTCCCTGCTATGCTTGTATTTTGGCCAGCAAAATTGTGGGAAAAGACAATGGGGGAATGCTTCCTACTGTCAGTGAGTTGGCTGACCAGATGAGGCAACTAGAAGACAGTTTATCACAAAATATACTGGTCTTAGCCATAAAGACTTTGGCTGGAGGGGTGAAAGATGGCATGAGGGAGCTGAAGGAGGAGTTAAAGATATTTCTGTATGACAGTAAAAGGTTCAGAGGTTCTTCATGCCAGGAACAAGATAGTCAAAGCAAGAGGCAATATGTCTAGCATCTGAAAGAAAACCTAGGAGTATTGACATTTTGGGGAAAAAACCCAAATGCAAATTCAGAGGCAAATATATGCTTCATCATTCCTGTTTTGCATTAGCACTGACTGAGAAGGGATGAGTAAGGAATGCTGCATGCAGGAAAGCATTTCTTGTTAACACAGACAGGAGAACAGAGGAAAGCTCATGCCCACATTGTGTGTGCACGTCTCCGACTAACTTGTTAAGCGACACAATGACATTTCCAGATGCGAGTCATTGCTAAGTATGAACACTGAAGGAAGTTGGAGTACATTGCAAGTACAGGACTGAACCAGCAGGACCCAGTTTGCCTCCAAAGTAGGCATATGTTGGTGTCAGAAGCCACAGAAGACAGTCTAGTAAAGATTAAGAGAAAATTCTACCTCTAACCTGCATTAGTAAGGTCCAGCTGCTGACGTGGTACTATGATACCTAAGGTTAAGCCTGAAAATAAAATTTAAAAAATCTGCATACTGTTTATCAATGGTTAATCCAAAATCAAACCATGACATTTAGAAGGATGAGCAGAAATACTCCTCATACTTTGTGGTGATTCAGTCTGAAACCGATGCACTTGTTACTTGTTCTGCTTTTTCACTTCTGTAAGCAAGCCATAGACTTTGACTTATGTAAGCTTTGATGGCCTTTCTAACTAACCAAAGTAACTCAGGAGACCGCATCAATTCCTAGAAGATAATTCAGACCCCTCCCTGCAAATTCTCAAGAATTCTTGGTTTGTCTGACTATTAAAGGCATTGCTTCACAGGTATCATCAGGTCTTGCTGACAACGGATTCTTAACTCCACCGTTTCTCACTAACCTGAATGTTTTCAGATTCCTGCAGCTTAGCCTGGGTGATGAGATCAGGATCTGACCCACAAAATTGGCAGCAGTCCTCAGGGCCTCACGTTGCTCTTGTGGGACACAAGATATTGCCTTCTATAGGTTGGTTCTTCTAAGACTGCCAAAAGGTTCCCATCTACCTAGGCTGAGGGAAAATCATAATGAGTTACTCCTTCAGACTTGTGTGGCAATGTTAAGCAAAAATACAGTCTGAAATTTAAGAAAATGAGGAAAACTGACCTACTTTATATCTCTGGCATAACTTCCTTCTGACAACCAGTTTCTGCCACTGCCTTTCTCCAGCTCAGTGAATGCAATTCAGTCTTCCTGTAAATGACTTATGCCTGCTTCATATTTTATGTATGTGGAATCGAGGTTGTTCTGGAGATGGCAACATGATAGTGGATAGATAGATCAAGTATTCTAGGAGGAATGTTATTGTGAATGTACCTTAAGGCTGATGGAAAAAGGCACTTGGACATAGCAGGAGATAATCAACTCCAAACATGGATTCTTTCCAGTCAAATTTCCATCTTTATCTCTTGCCACTAAAACCTTATAGCTCCTATGCAAATATACCAGTAATGAAGAAACAGAGAAAGGTGCATTTGGTTAATACATTTTAAACAGCTGCAGAAATAGAGTGGAGTGAACTTTCCCAGGGAAATAATGGGGAAAAAAAACCCACCCAACCCCCCCCAAAAAAACAGTTTCATACTGAATAGAACAATTTGTGAGCTCAGAGTGAATTCGTTAAATAATTTCAACCCTTACCAAAAGTTTGGCTATTTTACAACTTTTAGATAAAATAGTTTTATGCTTTCTTACAAAATGCAGTTGTGAAGCTACATGTGCCTAAAGTTGCAAGTAAAGAAAATTTGCAAATAAAGCAAGTTTGCTGATGATGCCAACCTGGGAGGCTTGCCTGACACACCTGAAGGCTGTGCAGCCATTCAATGAGACTTGGACAGAGTGGAGAGCTGGGCACAGAGGAACCTGATGAGGTTCAACAAGGAGAAGTGCAGAGTCCTGCACCTGTGAAGGAATAACAAATTGCACCAGTACAACCTGGAATGTGATCTGCTGGAAAGCAGCCCTGTGGAGAAGAACCTGGGAGTCCTGTTGGACACCAGGCTACCCATGGGACAGTAATGTGCCCTTGTGGCCAAGAAGGCCAATGGCATCATGGGGCGCATTAAGAGCAGTGTGGCCAGCAAATCAAGGGAGGTTCTCCTCCCCTTCTACTCTGCCCTGATGAGACCTCACCTGGAATATTTCATCCAATTTTGGGCTTCCCAGTTGAGGAGGGACAGAGATCTACTGAAAGAGTAGAACAGAGGACTTTGAGGATAATTAAGGGGCTGGGGCCCTGCCCTATGAGAAGAGACTGAGGGACTTGGGGCTTTTTGGTCTGGTGAAGAGAAGACTTAAAGGGGATCTAATAAATGTTTGTAAATATCTGAGGGCTGAATGTCAAGAGGGAGGGGACAATTTCTTCTTAATTGCACCGTGTGATAGGACAAGGGGTAATGGGTATAAACTACAGTACAGGAAGTTCCGCCTCAACATGAGGAAGAACTTCTTTACTGTAAGGATCATGGAGCACTGGAACGGGCTGCCCAGAAAGGTTGTGGAGCCTTCTTCTCTGGACACTTTCAAGGCCCATCTGGATGTATTCCTGTGTGGCCTGAGCTAGATTCTATGGTCCTGCTCTGGCAGGGAGATTGGACTCAGTGGTCTATGGCGGTCCCTTCCAATCTCTAACATCCTCTGATTCTGTGAAATGAAACATTTCAGGTCAGGCAAAATGTTTTGCTTGACTAAAATACCAGAATACTTACAGAACTGCTTCCCTGAGTATTGAAACAAATAGTTTTATTCCTAATCTGATGTCCAAATAGAAGTTTGTATTACTGAGAGATCTAGGTGAGGTATATTGCTCCAAACTCACAGCACTTGTCACCTTATGTGATAGTCTTACCACTGAGGAAATTTGATTCTTGGACAGTTTGCAAGTACGGTATGGAACCAGCAGGCACATGTCAGTGTCAGAAGACCCAGAAGGCATTTTGCTTGGAGTAAATCTGTGCCTTCAGATATGTTCTTTATGCTTTGAAGAAGAAGAAACTTCTAAAGTTTCTTTCTAAAGGAATCTGACTGGGAAAATGATCCTGGGACTTTGAATGTTTTGACCAGGAAACTAAAGTTTGTATTACCAGTTCCTTGTGTTTGAAATAAGATAACATGGATGTCACAACTTTAAGAGGCTATGTCAACACATGGCTTGAACACTTAACTCCTTGTGTTCTTACAGGCGTATCATTGTACACGATGTACACCCGGCATTGACTTCAGGCAAGCCAGGAATGAGGACATATGCAGGACTAATGGCACACAAAAGGATAACTTGATGTTGCATCTGGACAGGCCACCCTAACTTATAGTTTCTGCAGTTCAGCACATCACATGTACTGACCTACTTTCTCTTGTATAGCAATTTCTGTTAAAATATTTGCATTTACCTTTGTGCTGGATGAACTTGCTGTGGCTGAAGGCATTTCATGATAAACTAAGGTTTTTTTTGTTTGACAGTAGACGCAAAATTATCTTGTTTGCTGCTTTATGCATTGTCTCCAGAAGAATGGAATCTACAGAAATTAGTATACAGAATTTTAGTGGGGCTTAATTGTGATTTAGTGGAAGGAGAATAACAATCCTTTCTTCTTCTACCATCCCCAAAACCCCAGCAAGAATGAAACAAAAAAGAAATAATGTGACAATAAGCTGTTAATCAAAATGCAATCCAGAAAATTCAATAGATGTGCAGCTGTGTTATATGAAACAGTGAAGCAAACACTTCCTCCAATTAGGACCTAATTATGCAAAGCCCCAGTTCCCTCCTGAGAAATCCCAGGACCTCTTAAGTTAACCAGTGTTTAATTGAGGATGCTAGCCTCCTGTGATCAAAAGAAAAGGTTTCTGAGATGAATTGCCCACTGTGAATCTTAGTCATGTTTTCAAATCAGTTTTTCCAGCCCAGTTCCACAACTGTAGATTTGACAAGAGTTACACAAATATGCCCCGACTAGAGATTTCTAAATGACCTTGTTATGGTCTGTGTACAGGCCTGCAGTACACTTAGAGCTGACCATTAGACTGCTAATGAATGAGTTCATTATCCACAGACTTACCGAAGACGCCGTTACGAACCATGTTTGCTTCTAAACTGTTTACTTTGACCGATCTCAATTTGTCAAGTGTGATTTGTCACACCACTTATAGTGCATGAATTGTGCTTCCTGATTTGGCAGTGAAACTTTTGAATGACATGGTGATCAAATTACCTTGAGCTTTGTGTTAAAAACTTCACGAGTGTAATTATATGCAGCAGCTGATGATAACAGCTGAACTCAAAGATAACGATGAGAGATACTCATTGCGCTTCACAGAACATTTTATTTAAAAAAGAAATAAACCATGTTTTACTGCTGTTATTCTTCAGATGCAAAAGTTTGTTTGCATGTGAATGCACAATGAACAGCAATTAAGTTGTCATTGGGTGCTTACTGATTTGCATTAAGCAAAAGGAACTGTTTAGGAATGTTAATGATAATTAAAACCTGCCGCTGCTGGCAAATTTATAACAATGAACTGAAAATTACTGTTTCCCTTCTAAATATACAGTTGCTTATTTATGAAAAATCATCATCTCAACTCTGATCTACAGTCACTTCAAATTCTCTCTCCTTGTTGAATGTGCTGAAGAAGCAATATGGAAATTTCTCTCTTCTCATTCCTTATATTATTTAGTGAAACAAGCATGTGGCAGTAACCCTTTGATCCTGTGTGGCCTGATGTCTTAGCAGTTCATCTTCACTGTTCTCCTAGAATCTTATTTCATTTGTTCACAGAGAGAGTTACAAGACAAACTCAGCAATTGCTGTAATGTTTAAAATTTCTGCTCTTTTCCCTTTGGCTATTGTAGTATCCATTCACATTTATTCTTCAAAATATGTTTGTATTCTCTAAATTCTGACCCCAGCTGTTCAAAATTCTGCCAGTTATATTTCCTTGCCTTCATGGATTTTTTTTTTGCTTTTCCCTTGTGGGTACATCAGGAGAGGACTAGACAGATGAGTATGAATCAGTTAGGGGGGGAACTTCCCTTGCCGGATTGCTGCATCAGTGTCTATAAACTCATGAGAAACCAGTGTTAGCTGGTCACATGTGCTTTTCCTACTGGTGAAACACTAGGAAATGATTTATCCTGTCCTTAAATAGGCAATAGAAAAACACTTCAGTCACCTGAAACAAACACTAGAAAATGTTAAGTCACAGATCATACTTTCCTTCACAACAGGGATTATATCACCCATTTCTGATCCACAGCTCAGAAAGTTTTCCAAGATTGAGACACCTTTCGGCTGCGACTACTGAAGCCATGCTTTAAGAGAAGAGAGATGACAAGCTGGGTACAGTTCTCTAGCCAAGAGATTACTTCATCTGTTAAGTAAGAGGAGAGCTAGCCAGAGAAATTATAATTGGGAGACATGGAGATATTTATGGGCTTTTAATTGGGGCTTGGGTTTCACTTAGACATCTACACTCGAGGTGTCCTGTTTAAAATAGCTACTGAATCTCTTTTTATAATCATTGAAAAGAGAGAGGCACCTCCCACTTGTCTCCTGAGCTCAGACTAAGAAAAAGTCTCTCCATGTCCATTTCCATACACACCACCTATAACCTCTCTGTGCCTCCAGAAACCATCAGACTGCAAAGTACCAGGGAAAAGGCTAGATGAAGGATTCCATAATCTTCTTTGCAGATACCATTCGTAGCTGTTCCCCAAAACTCTTGGTCTGAATCAGCATAGGACTCAAACGGGCCCATGGAATTTTGAAGACTTTCGCTTTGCTTGATAGTTTCTATGCCACAAGGGTTACAAAATGTGTGAGAGAATGTTTATATTTAGGAAGAAGGACCTCAACATCCTGCATGCAGTTTAAGTTTCTCAATACAAAACACCGAAGGTCCCTCTTAACAGATAACTGTTTTCAGTTCAAACAAACAATGGAGGCATTCTATCTGTTTATTTAAAGTCTCATATGAAAAGAATAAAAGCTATGTACATTTTCTTTTGTCTGTATTAGAACAATGATTTGAAAACCTGCAGTGGCTGCTGAAAGCCATAGAGCGAACTATATAAAGATCAGAGAAATGCAGATTTGTTTGCTTTTCTTCTTAAAACAGCCATCACAAAAAAGTGCACATTACTTAACATCAAAGAGGCATCCTGTAGCCTTCACCTCCTGGCTGTATGATTCAGAGTTTGGAGAAAAGTCCAAGGCAAGAAGAGGAAATAATTTCTCCTATAAAGCATGCTCAGGTAGACATTGCCTTTGCTTCCTCACTACTGTTACGAATGAAGCAGAAAGTCTTGTTTCTGAGTGTCAAGGTCCGGAGAACAGAGATTAACAGTATCTCTGTCCAGAGGAGCAAGGTTTGTTCTTCTAGATTTCCGTGTTGTGAAATTAAGGTGCAAATGAGACCAGATATCACCACACAACTATTTATTAAAGGATAAAGTTCAACAAAACAGAGGGAGAGAGGGAAGAGGGGAGAGAGGGAACAACGAAGGAAAAGAGCAGGGANGAGCAGGGAAGGAAAAGAACAGGGATTGTATTACCTATGGCTGCAGATGGGGGTGGGGGGGGGAGAGAGAGACGTGTGCCTGGCCCAGGGATGTCCTTCTGTGGAGTTGTTCTAAGGGAGTTGTTCCTTGAATTTTTCTGGTGGAGGTGCTTCAGTGGTGGTGTTCCAGTGGAGATGCATGTGTGGAGATGCTCTGCTAGAGGTGCACCAGTGGAGGTGCACAATTTTGCAGGCATTGCTCATATCTTTTTATACAGTTTTTTAGACCATTGTCCAGGTGCATCTCCCCAGGAAATCTTCCTGTGTATTCTCATGTTTGCAGGGGTCGGGCGAGGCCACTCCCTGTGCTGCTTACCTGTCCATACCCCGAATACACATAAGCCTTTTCTCCTCGGGGTAGCTGGTGTGAGGTGTCACATTCTGGGCATTCAAGCCAGGCTGGAGTCCCAGATTTCCACAAAGGCACTGTATCTCTGTTGGTTAGCGTCCCTGAGCTCTTGGGCAGGAATAACAGAGGCAATCTTTGTTGATTTGAACAAGGGAGAGAGGATCAGTCTCTCATACTGAGCGAATTTTAAAAAATGTTACTCTCGCTTTCCTAGAATTCTGTGGTACGATATTTACTGTACTCATTTCTGAAGACTACAAAAATTTTCTCCCAAATTACTAAGAAGATCAGACGCTAGGCTAGTTTTACCTTGAATTGTTCATTTCCAAGTGATATAAAATGAATGAAAGCATCAACATATTTGCCAAATACTAAAGGGCCAAGCCTACTGTCTACACACTTTGCCTTGTACTATACAACCATCTGCCCCTGACTGACACAGAGACTCTCGAGTGTCATCTAGTAAGACATTTGTGATGGTTTGGGAGTTCCCTGCCCCCCTCCCCTTTGTAAAATCTCCCAGACTAGACTCAGCCAACTGGAAGTTAAGGA
>VWZE01019329.1:203591-232621 GCA_013396675.1 Eubucco bourcierii
TTAAGGCCAGGCTGGGTGAGGCTGTAGCCAGCCTGATCTAGGGTAGGGTGTCCCTGCCCATGGCAGGGTGGTTGGAACTGGTCATTGCTTCCTGAACTGCCTGGAATAACTCTGCTACCAGGATCGGGCTCTAAATGCCTGCACAGCCAGCATGACATTGTCCCAAGCCTGCACATGGCATTGCATCCTGCCTGCCCATCTGCAAGGCTTCTACTGAATCAAGAATCAAGAGGAACCAGGTCAGAGACTGTGCCAGACTCCCAACTGCCTGAGAAAAGAGCCCGGAAAAACTCCAAAGCCTCTAATGACTTTGAGACCACTGAGAGCAAACCCTTCATGTGCTTTGGGTACTGTCTGATAATATTTTGTGAGTAAATACTTAAAGTCTCTTGTAATCACTAATTGCCTTCTGCTGTAAGCAGAAAGGAGCTTCCTGTGTCCATCTAGCGACTAAGCAGGATAATTAACCGCAAGTGGTGTATTGACCGGCAAAGAATCTTCTCTTCCAGTATGATGTTTGCGTTTGCTTGTCAACCTCTTAAGGTGTTCCAGTTTTGCCTGTTCCCTGTGTGTATAAGTATCCAAAATGTGCATTTTGAACCTTGTAAATAAGTTTCCTGGTGAGAGTTAATGTTAATAAACAATTTTCATAGCGATTAACAATCTTTGCCTCGATATCAAAATAATTAATTAGACACACTCATACCTTTAAAAAAAAAAAAAGGTGGAATACACAGGAAAGGAAATGTTTGAAATTTTTGGTTAAAAGTACGAAGTGGAAGATCTGTAGGAAGGCACAGAAAACTGCTTGATCTAAAAATGAAGCTATAGAAACTGCAAGTAAGAAATGTTGTTAGGTTTAGGAAAAAGGAAATTCCCTATGACTGGTAGAAAAGACTCAGGGAAATAACCTCATGATTTTTTCTAAGGTTAGTATCTCACTGTCAAGTAAATAAAACAGAAAATCAGATGAAAAGCTTTGATACTACTTTTAATGTTAGTTTTCAAGGAAAGTCAGATGCTCTCCATAACAACTTTGTTAAGTGCTAACTACAGTAGCATAGACATTTGGTTTAGTTCTGTCTGTATTTATTTTATTGCCCATGCCTATGCCAGAAAATACACATGCTCTGTATTCACCAAGTCAAATTAATTTAGTGCCTCCTATGAAGATTTTATAGCTTTTCTGAATGTGGTTTCTTTAGAATGAATCATTGTGTTTTATGAGTGGTTTGAACAGCTGTAATAATATTGCATTCACTCTGCAAGCTTATTTAATTTGCTTAGTAATTGAGAGATCATTTTAAGATAGATGGGTTTGAATTTTCCAGAAAACCTGTCTTGGATTTTTGAATTTGCCTTTTTAAAAATGTCCCCCATTTTATTAAGAAAAACAAAGCAAACAAAACCAAAACAAAAATCAAACAAAAAAGCAAATAATTATTTATATGAGAAAAAAAGCATTGTTAGAGAGAAATAATCCACTATTATTCTGTTGATTCTCTTGTCATTGTACTAATTTTAAGGTATGAGCAAATCTATGACACTTGTACAACTTTGCTAGCAGCAAGGAGAACTCTAGTGTAGACCACACATGAGTCCTTGTCATACTGTCAGAAGTAGGTTTTGATACCAAGTATGGATTTATCTCTCTTGAGTTTAGCTGTCTGCATCTCATTCCCCAAACATGCTTGTTTTTCTGCACTGGCACAAAGGATTAGTTTTCATATAATCACCTGTATAATAGATAGCTATGGTCACGTTAAATGGATATTACCCATTGATGTCCTGCTTATACTTCACTATCTGCTGCTAGGCCTGGGCTGACAGACAGTCTGGGGCAGCATGAAGTTCTGTATGAGAAAGCATCTTCCTCCACGTTTGAATGCAAACATGTGGTGTAAGTGGAACATACATAGAAGACTGATTTTGCAGGACTTTCATCTGGCAGGCATAAACCAGATTTACTCTATAGAGAATATATTGAGAAAGGCCATAGAAGAGCTACACTGAACTTACTGCAACAAGGACTGCTGCCTTGGTCATAGTAAACCCATAACTACCTGGATGAAGGCTGTGTAGTGTGGGAGAAGGAGCAGAAGAAAGTCAAAGGGCTACAGATCTGCCAAGGGCAGCTACACAATGTGCAGCTACCCAGGGACACACAACGTCTCTGCAGTATGTTGGCTAGATCCTCCTCAAAAGTTATCTAAATATATGCATATATATATATATATATATATAAAATATAATTTATAAACATGTATTAAAAAAAATACATATATATATAGTGTGTGTGCATCTAAAAAGCTTTCACCAAATTTCATTGGGTCCTCCAAGATAATTTCGTATCTGTTCATCCTACCACTAGCCCAATGTGTTTCATATCTGTTTTGAATGAGCAACAGCAGTCTCCAAAGGATGCCTTGCTCTATAATTCCTTCCCTTTTTTTATTGTGGTGTTGTGGCTGCTTATAAACCACTGTTACATTGCCTCTTGCGAAACAGTTCCAGCAGCTGCAACTCCGATTCAAATTCTTGCCAAAATGATCTAAGTTTGCTTGTCAGGCTGCCAGGCATAAAATTAAATGAGTAACAAAATGAATATAAAATTATAAGGAAAGAGACTAGGTGAGAAAAGCAGAAATCATTTGGCCACTGGAAGCTGTTGCACCAGCATCTGTGTTTGATGGAATTTGAGAGAGACAGATGGATGCTCAGAGTGGAGTTGGTATTAATGAATTTTGTGGTACTGGGAAACATTCCAGGCACTAGATCTCCATCCTCTATACTGATAAAATTCTGGAGTGGCTCTTGGATGGTTTAATTTCAGATGAACCCTATGAATGTTTTCTAGGCAATATTCTGTATGTGTCGAGGATTATTCCCAATAACTGATTTGGATGTAGTCTACCTATCTCAGAGATTAAGAGAGCTTAATAGCTTGGGCATCAACTGTTTCACACCTGTTGGTCTTGGTGTCAGAGAATGGTCCCAAATAACAGAAGTAGTCTTAGACTTCAGACTCCATCTGAATTGCCATTGTGTATGATTCAGCCTAGTATCCGCATCATCTCAGTCCTAGTACTTCTCTTTAATCTAGTTATATTGGTTATATCTATAGCAGGAGTGTAATGGAGGGGTAATTAATGTGAGATTATTTAAAAAGATTAATACTGTTTAGTAATATTCAATATTCAGAACTCTCACCACCCCGAGCACTAATTTGGATAACAATCAGTTCTTTGCATCGGTCATGGAAACTTTATACAGGTAATAGCAAGATCTAGAGATAAGTAGCAGTAATATAACATTAATTGAACTCAATTGAACTGGAAGAGAAGGTTCCTGTTGTTAGTGTACCGCTTGTGGTCAATATCCTGCTTGCCCATCCTTGAGTCCATCCTTGAGATGGACTCAAGGAGCTCCTTTCTGCTCATGGCAGAAGGCAATGGTGAATTACAAGAGGCTTAAATACTTACTCACAAAATACCATTTCCCAACTGGCTACAGCTTCAGACAGTACCCAAATGCTTTCAGGGAATTCTGTTACTGTCTTGTCAACCACTGAGGCTTCTGATTCTTCCCAGGCTGCTGGGGAAAGGAGACAGACAATCTCTGACCTGGTCCTGGCTCTCCTCTGGATGATCAGAGTATCTCCAGGACTTCTCATCTTGGCAAGAGACTTTCAGGTGCAGGCAGGATGTCTTGCCATGTGCAGGTTCAGCACAATGTCACCCTGGCTGTGCAGGCCAATCGCATGGAGGCATTTAGAGCCTGTTCCTGGGAAACTTGACGCAGGCAGTTTCCAGGCAGTTCAGGATGCAGTGAGTCAGCAACAGCAGCAGAGAGCATGGATACAATGGCAGAGCATGGATACAACAGCAGAGCATGTTCATCTCCTTTTATCAATACAACCTGAGACTAATGGGCCTTTGGACACAGAATAGCCAATCAGAATGGCAGTTAGCCAAGCCTGACCATATTAGGTGAAGCCATAGGCTTGCTTTACCCTTTTTAGGGCAGAACAGAGGCCTTGCACAAAGCGTGCACAAACTGAATGTGTGTACCTTGTTTACTACAGGTAGCAAAATGACTCTGGGCAAACCAGAGTCCTTAGACTCAGTGGCTCCAGGTTATTCGTCCCTTTCCTGCGGTTGCTTCTCCCCAAAACAGAGGGAGGGAGAGCGGAAAAGCATGTCTGGACAAAACAGCACATGTATAAGCCTGTTTTGGCCTGCTTAACCCTACCATGAGAAGGAGATCAGTCCTCAGTGCTGATTAATGCATTTGCCCAGCTACAATCATGTTACCTCTGATCTGTCAGGTTTTTTTTCAGACTAGAGTGATAGTAAAAAGCTTTGTTAAAAAATATTTTTTTTTTCTTTTCACAGATCTAGGAGATGATTCATAGGCCACAAAACCAATTTATGAAATCTGGGGAATTTTTCAGTTTCTGGTGAAAAATGAAAAACACATAAATTGCATTTTATTTTAGGAAGTTTTCTGTGTTTTCTAAATTACTTTGCTGACAATCATTATTTTTGACCAAATACTATTAAGACACAAGTCTGGTGAAATCCTGCACGATTCCCTGGTAGCTCATGGTAAGATGTGCTGAAGTGTGGCTGCACTGTATGGCATTTCAGTGGACTATTGTTCCAAAGTGGTACAAACATGCTGACTGCCTTAGTTCTGGAAAGCCCAAGAGAAACAGTGCTTGTCACACAGCTTTAAGCAGAATACTCATTGACTGTTATCTGAAAGAACTTTGAAGTTTTTGCAGAAGAGGTTCTCAGTCCTCTTGGTTCACAGTAGCTGAAGTGGCAGGCCACCAATGAGGGAGAAGTTGTTCCAGCTCAGCAGGGGAATTATCCAAGCAATCCCTGGCCACCATCTTGTAAGTGATAATTTGACTGATGCTTTCATAGAAAGGTCATGCATCCATCCTCATCTTCGCCAGTCATTGAAGCCCAAGAGGTAACGCATCGGAGTCAAACTGTGCTCTTGCTTTTGAAGGCTTCCATCTAATGGGGAATGATTACCCGTCCCACAGACCAGACACTGTCATTTCTCTGTTTTGTTTTAGCCAAGATATTGTAATCCTTTGAAGACAGAGCCTTCCCTTAAATATAAAGGAATTTATGGCAGACTTCAGTACAACTCTGATTTAAGTTCTTTGGAGGAAAAGAAGTGCTCATCACCTTTATCACAGATGAACAAGAAAGGCTTAAGGAAACATTGTTTTCGATTCTTTCAAAAGGTTATTGCAACCAAAGAAACTCAATTTCAACTATTCTGAATGGATGCCCACCCACAAGAAGGGCTGGAAGGAGGAAACTCCAGACCTGTCCACCTGACCTCAGTGCCAGGCAAGGTTATGGACCAAGTCACCCTGAGTGCCATCACAAAGCACCTACAGGATGGCCAAGGGATCAGGTCCAGCCACCATGGGTTTGGGAGGGGCAGGCCCTGCCTGGCCAACCTGATCTCCTTTTATGATCAGGTTACCCTCTTGGTGAATGCAGGGCAGACTGTGGATGTAGTCTACTGGACTTCAGCAAAGCCTTTGACATCGTCTGCCACAACAAGCTCCTGGCAAAGCTGGCAGCTACTGGCTTGGACAGATTCACTCTGATATGGGTCAGGAACTGGCTGGAGGTCCAGGCCCAGAGAGTGGTGGTGAATGGTACCACATCCAGTTGGCAGTTGTTGCTAGTGGTGTCCCCCAGGGATCAGTGGTGGGCCTGGTCCTGTTCAATATCTTTACTGATGATCTGGACCAGGGAATTGAGTCCAGCATCTGTAAGTGTGCAAATGACACTAAGTTATGAGCAGGTGTTAATCTGTTGGAGGATAGGAGGGCTCTGCAGAGGGAACTGGACAGGCTGGGTGGGTGGGCAGAGGCCAATGGGATGAGATTTTACAGAGCATGGCTGGACAAAGAGCAGGCATTGAACAGGACATTCCATGGCAGTAGATTTCAGTGATATTATTAAGCAAATCCACCCAAATGGAACTGTGACGATTTAGAAGATGTGCTCTCAAAACCCCCATTATGAATCACTGGGATATCTGGGGAAAAAAAGGGGTTTTGCCATTTTTTACCAGGTTTTAAGGGGGGACCTCTGACTTCTACCTAGAAGTCAGGTTTGTTTTCCTTATGAATTCTCAAAAGAAAAGTTACTAAGACCTGGATGTGCTATCAGAGCACTCAGAAGGGAAAAGGTTTGGGCAACACCCAAGTGGATGACAGGCAACCTATCAGATGAGAAAAACCTCTTAATTATATAAAGAAGAAAGCAAGGTTAGGCATGTCATAGTTATCCATACGAATGTGGCAACCCATCAAGTTGCAAAGAGAAAACAGACTATCATTGCGCTAAGAAAATGAACAGGCCTGGAGACATTCTTCTCTTATCTTTCAAAACAGGGCAGGTACTTGCAGATTGCTTCTTGAAGAAACATGAGCTGCAGTGACTCCTGAATCATACTAGTTTGTATGTGCTAGTTTGTCCAGAACAAAAATATGACAGGGACCAAATTAATAATTTGACAGTATAGATTATTACTTTTCTGGTGCTACTTAATATACTCTACTGAAAACAAAGAACCAGCAGGTCCTGCACACATTTCAGAACTTTTCTCCTCAACACTGCAAGTTTATAAATGCAAAACTCTTCAGGGTGAGCTTATCTTAAACCAGCAATCATTCATGTTAGGGTCATGCAGCCTGCTGTCATAAAACAGAGAAACTGCTATCCAACGGCTCCTTAGCAAAGCACAACAATCAGCAACATAAAAAGTTTGTATATATATATATATGTATCTATGTGTGTGTGTGTGCGTGTATGTATGTGTATGCATGTGTGTGTGTGTATTTGTATGTGCACTTTAATCCTCAGTGGCCAGTAGTAAACACCCTGGTTTGTGCTATGTTATTAAATTATTGACACAGACAATGAAGCATCAGATTTTGTTCTCCCACATCCTGGTACACAATGATAGGTCAGAAATAACTCTTTGATGATTTATTGAGTTAACTGAGTTTTGAAAGAGCAATATTAGATCCTTTTCTTGATGCTTATTTTAATAAGTTTACTTGAGATCAAGGGTGATCTTAAGTCTGTTCATGGAGTATTTTATTCCCAAACCGTTCTGAAACACATCCTTTAATGTAGGATTTAATATTTTACACTCATGCATTTTAAACTCTTCTGACATCCCACACTATTATGTTGTTTCCCCTCAGCTAGCTCAGGAATAGACTGATTCCTGGATGCAAATTTCAAGGATTTTTTTTCATTTTTTCAAGGATTTTTTCATTTAAGGAAGTCCTTAAATCCACAACATTTGATAGTTGTTTCTATGTACCAGTTGTTCCCACGATCCACTTCTCTATTCTGCCAAGATGACTGTCCTCCCTTCATCCTTCACTGGGGCAAAAGCATGTGTCAGAGTCCCATGTGGGCAACCAAAGGGATAAGAGTCATGATGATGCAGCAAGTAAAAGTAGGAGAAAGAGAAGAAACACTCACTACATAGGGTTTCAGAACTCTATCCCTAATGAATACTTCCTTCTTGGAAGAGAAGATAACCCAGCATGACCCTAGGAAGCAAATAATGAGAAAAGGCTCCTTTTCACAGCTGTGACCAAGAACAAACACTGAAAGACTGCTGAGAAGGAATCATTTAGATGCTTTTAGAATGAATTTGAGATCAGATTTAGAAAAGAGGTCATATCTTCATCAGTACCAACACAGTTGTTCATGTCATCTTAGAGTCTGAAGGGATAAGGCTGTGACGGCCCACGAAATAGTGTTAGAGCAGTTTACAGTCTCTTTCTCATCACAGGTAATTGACTCATGATTTCAGTGGTTTATGCATTCTGTCCTGTGGCTTTCCCTCTGTTGCTAGGAAGGGGTAAGTCTGACATCAATTTTGGTTTCACTGTCATTCACAATGACCAAAATTCATTTGCAATATATGCAAAGGACTGAAAGAGAATGAAGTTCTCTGAAGCATCTTTTATTTTTACAGACATGGATAGAGGAATTGGATGAAGCTGCTGTCGTTATGGAATACAGAGCTTGTTCTGTATGTTGATGAAAGTGGGAAGTTTTCCTGTCTTGTAATTCTGCACAGAACATTGCCTTTTCTCCCTCCCTCTCCTTTCTATCTTATGTCCTGGGAAGCTGTGACTATGTTGACAGAAGAGCAGGATTCGTGGTCCAAGGCTGGTGCTTCTATTGAATACCAGAATGAGGTCTAGCTCTGATCTTTGTGAAATGTACTTTAATCTGCTGTGGAAACTATTCACCAACTCCTTGACATGGTATAGCCAATGTATTCAGGCTTGTTTTCTTTAGAGTGTCCAGTTTGCCACCTTCCTTGGATGTAAACGTAGTGTGATGAATTCTGTGATTCTATGACTGTGACATTTCTATGATATTTCAGCACCAAGCTTCAAGAACTGTGAACACAGGGCTGAAAGGCAAGGTCATTGAGCCAGCTGAGTTGCAAACACAGATGTATCTATACTGACTCAAGGAACTAGACCTCTTTTTTTTTTTTTTTTTTTTTTTTTTTTTTTTTTTTTTCTTTTTTTTTTTTTTTTTTTTTGTGAGTTCTGTGTCTCAGTTTTCTGTCTTTGTTTAATGTTAGGATTGTGGTAATGCCGAAGAGTTCCTGTAGTGAATCGGGGTCCATTTTGAAAAATGCATTAAAAACACTTCAAAAAACCCAAAGGAAGAAGGTGGCTTCAGGAGCTTTCCTGTACTCTTATGTGTCACCACAGCACAATTCCTTTCAGAACACCAGTAGTTTAATACTCCCAAAGGCTAAAGATGAATGGAGTTACCTTTCCCCACCACCACCATTCACCTTACCTTATTCAATATTTTATTCTAATTCACCTATTAATCAGATTCACACATTTTTGGGGAATAACAAGGCCCTTTCATAATCTGACATCTAGTGGCAGCATTGTGTAATAGTAACGAGAGAAAACTCGCAACCAGGGGGTCAGAAATGTTGTATCATGGGAAAAATTTACCCATTAACATTATAAGAACATTCCATTTTGTGATAGCCAGCCTGTATTTTTTAATTTGCAATCACATTAATGTAATGCAATGAACTTAACAATGCAGTAACATGTCACTATAACAAAGGATTACACTTTTGAACTCGCATGGTGCCCTTTTATAATACAGTCTTTCTGTAGTTATAAGTAATAAAAATTTCTGGAAAAATCATGACAGAGATAAAAGACTTGAAATACAAGTAGGAGACAACATTGATAAAAAATTTAATAAGTTAGTGACCCTTTTAAGTCATCAAAGCTATGCCAGCTCATTTCCAAAGCCAGAAAACACACAACTCATCACCTGTGCATCCTTTCATTCTTTCCCCACTTGGGCTATCCTGGAAAGAACTAGCAGTTTGCTGCACCAGGAACACCACACCACTGTCTCTGAGTCATGATCATATTGCCATAGTCCACATTCTTGGTCACCTGAACACCTGACAATGCCTGCAGATCATAGAATCATAGAATGGTAAGGTTGGAAGGGACCTCAAGGATCATCCAGTTCCAACCCCCTGCCATAGGCAGGGATACCTCCCACTAGTACAGGTTACTCAAGGCCTCATCCAATCTGGCCTTGAACACATCCAGGGAGGGAGCATCCACAACCTCCCTGGGCAACCTGTTCCAGTGCCTCACCACCCTCACTGGAAAGAACTTCCTCCTAACATCCAGTCTAAATCTCCCCTCTGCCAGTTTAAGCCCATTGCCTCTTGTCCTGTCATTGCAGGACCTTGTAAATAATCCTTCCCCAGCCTTCCTGTAGGCCCCCTTCAGATACTGGAAGGCTGCTAGAAGGTCTCCTGGAAGCCTTCTCTTCCCCAGGCTGAAGAGCCCCAACTCTCTCAGCCTGTCCTCATAGGAGAGCTGCTCCAGCCCTCTGATCATCTTTGTGGCCCTCCTCTGGACCCGCTCCAACACTTCCATGTCCTTCCTGTGCTGAGGGTTCCAGAACTGCACACAGTACTCCAGGTGGGGTCTGACGAGAGCAGAGTAAAGGGGCAGAATCCCCTCCCTTGCCCTGCTGGCCACGCTTCTCTTGATGCAGCCTAGGACTCGGTTGGCTGTCTGGGCTGCATGTGCACACTGCAGGCTCATGTTGAGCTTTTCATCAACCCAGACTCCAAGGTCCTTTTCCTCAGGGCTGCTCTCCAGCCATTCACCACCCAGCCTGTATTTGTGCTTGGGATTGTGCCTACCCAGGTGCAGGACCTTACACTTGGCCTTATTGAATTTCATGAGGTTGGCCTGGGCCCACCTCTCCAGCCTGTCCAGGTCCCTCTGGATGGCATCCCTGCCCTCTAGCAAGTCGACTGTGCCACACAGCTTGGTGTCATCTGCAAACTTGCTGAGGGTGCACTCCATTCCTCTGTCCATGTCACTGACAAAGATGTTAAACAGCACTGGTCCCAGCACTGACCCCTGAGGGACACCACTTGTCACTGGTCTCCAGGTGGACATTGTGCCGTTGATCGCCACTCTCTGGGTTCGACCATCCAGCCAATTCCTTATCCAGCGAGTGGTCCATCCATCAAGTCCATGCTTTTCCAGTTTGGTGACCAGGATGTCATGTGGGACAGAGTCAAATGCTTTACTCAGGTCCAGGTAGATGACATCAGCTGCCCTTCCCTTGTCCACTGTCGCTGCGACTTCATCATAGAAAGCCACTAAATTTGTCAGGCAAGATCTGCCCTTGGTGAAGCCATGCTGGTTCCCACCAATCACCTCTGCTTTGTTTTCCATTTGCCTTAGCAGGACTTTCAGCAGGATCTGCTCCATGATCTTGCCAGGCACAGAGGTGAGATCTGTAAGATTTCTTGTCATGCAACTCCTGTCATTTTCTCAGCCTGATACTTTCCTTTCTGTGTATAATACTTTTCAACATACCCCTGAAAATCAAGAAAAAAAATCAAACAACTATTGCTTATTGACTTGTCAGTGTTTTGATTGATAGAAATGGAGTATTTTCCACAATTTGTGTTCTATAAAACACAGTATCACAGTATCACAGTATCACAGTATCACAGTATCGCAAGGGTTGGAAGAGACCTCAGAGATCATCAAGTCCAACCCATCACCACAGCCCTCAAGATTAGACCATGGCACTAAGTGCCATGTCCAAACGTGCCTTGAAGGCCTACAGGGACGGTGACTCCACCACCCCCCTGGGCAGCCCATTCCAGTGACAAATTACTCTCTCAGTGAAGAACTTCCTCCTCACCTCCAGCCTAAACTTGCCCTGGCATAGCCTGAGACTGTGTCCTCTTGTTCTGTCACTGGTTACCTGAGAGAAGAAGGTAACCTCCTCCTGGCCACAACCACCCTTCAGGTAGTTGTAGACAGCAAGAAGGTCCCCCCTGAGCCTCCTCTTCACACAGATAAAAAGGAAAAGGGAGCAGTTGAAAATGGAGCAGTTAAAAAGATCTGTCAGTGAAATATGGACAGTTGTTAATATAGAGAAAGTATAGTTTATTTATACTGAAGTTAGGTCTTATTCTGAATTGAGGTTCAATTCAGAATTAAAGGAAATTGTCATTCCCAAGGTTTTGGTGATATTTTTGACAGTTTATTTACATAAGCTTCCTCTAAGGCAAACACAAATTTGAAAAAAGAAGCCAAAACAATATTCTATTTTCAATGCACAGATAGAAGGGAATTGATGTGTACAGAAAGAAGAAAAAAGAAAGGAGATAGCAAAGAGGTTACATGAAGAAAGCATGTGGCATACTGAGAATAGTTAGAGCAAAACACTAGCACATCCTTGATGATGAGCAGTCAAATATACATCTAAGTCCGATCTAAAGACTGAGGCAAGATACTCACAAGAATTATTCACCTTATCCTAATTCTGGCATCCTGTGAAAACCATATCCATCTAGGAGGATCAGCTGAAGAACCTATATCTTTCAACCATTTGCAAAGGAAGTCTATGATGCATAGTCCAGGAAGTGTGTGTGTGTGTGTGTGTGTGTGTGTGTATATATATGAATTATTTCCCATTAATTTGCAACATTTAGGCATCTAATTCTATGTGAGGTATCTTATGGACTCTGCTTGACTGTCAGATGCAGTTCTGGAAAATTATGTGGATAATTCTCAAGACTAGGCCTTGCACCATGTCTGCTAGCTATGTGAAGATACCTTGGATACCTTATAGTCAGTGGCACTAAATGGTTGTACTTAGGCAACTAAATCAGTTGGCAGAGGTTTAAGCTAAATGAATTTGCTGTGTATCTCACTGTAGCTGAGGTTTCTTCTGCTCAGACAGATTGTGCAGTTATGATCTTTGAAAAGCAGTTTCATGGCATGAGGTTCTTTGCACTGAGGGCTCTTCTCTGCAAACTGTTATTAAGAAAATGGAAAACTGCATAACTGCACAATTCAAACTGAGCGTATGAGAAAATGGACTGTTAGCAGCTAATCCAGAGTAGATACGGTGGGGCAGCTGTGATCCCGAGCTGGCAGCTGTGACTACTGCATGATGACGTCTATAACCAGTGGGCGACCTCAAGGTAGTAGCTGCGACACCTGGATGGCAACCGTGACCATTGATGGCAGCTGTGATCTCTGGGTGTCAGCTGTGATCACTAGGTGGCAGCTGTAAGCCGTGGATGGCAGCTGTGATCACTAGGTGGCAGCTGTAGGCTGTGGATAGCAGCTGTGACCACTAGGTGGCAGCTGTAGGCTGTGGATGGCAGCTGTAAGCCGTGGATGGCAGCTGTGATCACTAGGTGGCAGCTGTAGGCTGTGGATAGCAGCTGTGACCACTAGGTGGCAGCTGTAGGCTGTGGATGGCAGCTGTAAGCCGTGGATGGCAGCTGTGATCACTAGGTGGCAGGTGTATGCTCTGGATAGCAGCTGTAAGTTGTGGATAGCAGCTGTCTGTGACCACTAGGTGGCAGCTGCGACCGCTGGCGACAGTTGCAGACACTGGATGGCAGCTATGACCATTAAGTCATAGCTGCATCAAGAGAAGCGTGGCCAGCAGGGCAAGGGAGGTGATTCTGCCCCTTTACTCTGCTCTCGTCAGACCCCACCTGGAGTACTGTGTGCAGTTCTGGAACCCTCAGCACAGGAAGGACATGGAAGTGTTGGAGCGGGTCCAGAGGAGGGCCACAAAGATGATCAGAGGGCTGGAGCAGCTCTCCTATGAGGACAGGCTGAGAGAGTTGGGGCTCTTCAGCCTGGAGAAGAGAAGGCTTCGAGGGGACCTGATAGTAGCCTTCCAGTATCTGAAGGGGGCCTACAGGAAGGCTGGGGAAGGATTATTTACAAGGTCCTGCAATGACAGGACAAGGGGCAATGGGCTTAAANCCTTGAGGTCCCTTCCAACCTTACCATTCTATGATTCTATGACTCTAAGTGGCAGCCGTAACCTCTGGATGGCAGCTGCGATACCAGAATGGCAGCTACGGTCCTTGTTGAAAGGTAAACAATCATAGTGCTTACAAGTCATCAAAACTCGAGGAACATGATGCGTGAGGAAAATACCCAACACACACACACACCACACTCCCAATGGTTTAATTAATGAATACAAGAAGGCCACAAAAAACTCTGATTCATGGCCAGAACCACAGAACCCACATCTAAACTTTAGGGCCTAAAGCTTTGGCTTTAGGTCCTATCTACAAAGTATGTGTAAAAGATACAGTTAATAGCATCAATGAGGTAGTTACCATTAAGGGTCTCTGCCTATATTTGCTGTCCCCAGGGAACTACTCTCCCCTGTTCTAGTCTGGCACATTGCTCATCTCCATTTCTTACTGGTGTCCTTTCTCAGTCCCTACAATGTCTGTACTGAGCTTCAGTACTTTGCTTTGTGTGTGGTACTGGCATGTCTAAAGGTTCAGTGTTAGAAAGATTCAGACTTCATAAGCTGTTCAAAGAGTGTATTTGCTATCAGTGCTTAAATACTGGCCTTGTGGTTTCCTTTTCTGTTATCAGGAGTTGAGCTATTACCAGCAAGAGTCACGAAGTTATGAGCATATGTAGGGAAAAGCAGTAATGCACATCCAGATAATGACAAGTTCTTTCTCCATATGTAAGCTCACATACTTGTCTTTTACCTCCCTTTAAGTTACCAAACCCTTAGAAGGATTCAGCATCAGTTTTCTCAAGACTTGTAGGGTATGTCAGCCAAGAGCACAGGAGACGTTAGATTGCTCACCTGAAGGGGCAAGGAGATACAGGTTTTACGTTTTGTAGTTGCAAATATTTGCTAGAGCAGATTTGCAAGTGTGGCTTCAAGCCCCACTCTGGCAGCTAAACCACTCCCTGCCTGTGCTGGGAGACCAGGCATTTGCAGGCAGAGAAACAAACAGGACTTTATAGGGAAATCTACCAGGGATGCCATGCTTTGTGTGTCTCAGCAATGCATTACATTAAAATGTATCATTTTCTCATTTCTTAATCCAGCCTCGTCATCACAATCTTATGATCTCTTTGAAAAATAGCTGCTGCAAAAACATTAGTTGGCTGAGGAGCAAATGGACAGTTTAGTTTGTGACATGGAAAAGCTGGAAAGACAAGCATGGATTAGTTTCCTTCCTGGTTTTATATGTCTTTTCTCTCTTGTCTTGTTTGATCTTCCAAACTTCTATGGTCAGCAGTAGAGGGAATGTGACATTACAAAACCAAATGGAAATGTGCAGTGCAAAGCAAGAAGAATGTTTAGTAAAAACACAGAGAAAATAATTTTGGATTGACCATGTGGGATTTTGTTTTGTCTGTATCTGTTCATGTGTCCATCTGGTCCCACAGTAACTGAAGGTGCTGGTCAACTTCAGGCAAGCAAAATTAAGACGTCGTAATTCCTACAGGTTTTCTTGAAAACAGCAGCTGTCTAGGGGAGATGAAACCCCTATTAGCGGGGAAGTAGAAAATTTATCTCTTGCTTGGGCTGTGGGGCCAATGGCTGCTCAACTCATGGGTGACTGCACAGCATTATTCAGCTGGTAAGCTTAAATGTAGTCAAAGGACCTGTGTTATGAGGGTCTATAGGTGCCATAAGAGATTGCTGGGGAGGTGCTATTGGGAACCCTCTAGGGCTGTGGGAGGATATGGAGAGGTGCAGGGTATACTCCTGGTTCCTGGCAGAGGTGGAAAGAAATCACCACCACTAAGCACTCATTGCTTACTAGGTTGCTGCTCTGATTTCTATTCCTCTAAAGAAATGACAAGAGACAAAACCAAGTGACCAAGTTGTTATCAATAACTGAAATGCAAGTCTTTCTGTACTGTAAAGCAAAAAGCAGTACTCATTGCTTTAGTTGTTTCTGCAGGTGACCTGTGGACACAGACACACCTCTTATTGGTTTAATGGAGTGCCAAAGCTGTCAGTTGGAAAACTTCACTGTTAAAGATTAACTTTCCTTAAGACAAGGCACTTACATAAATTGTGAAACAATGTTTCACCTGAGACAAGGAGCACCAAGCAGCTGTGATATTTATGTAGCTGAAGACAGAGGAACTTGCCCATGTATTACAAAGAAATGAATAATCTCCTTGATGATTCAATGATTAACTTTTTCTTGCAGCTAGAATTGTGATTGTATTACACACTGAGCATGAGTGAAAGAGTAATTTTGCCTCTGAGTATTAACACTTGGATGAAACATGGCAGCTTCTGTGACTGTGCTGTTAGACTGCATTGTTAAAATTTCCTTCCTACACAGTCAACAATTGAATTGAATGCTGGAGAAGAATTTAAGGGGGCTGAAAGCACAAGAAACAGGTAAGGAATCCTCTTCATCTCACAGAATCACAGAAAATGTCCGGTTGGAAGAGATCTCAGAGATCAATCATCCAGTCCAACCTTCCACCCAACACTGAAGGATCAGCACTAAACCATGTCCCTAAGTGCAAGGTCCACAAGCTGCTTAAACATCTCCAGGGACAGTGACTCCACCACTGCCCTGGGCAGACCATCTCAATGTCTGATAACCCTTTCTGTGAAGAAGTACCTCCTAGCATCCAGCCTGAACCTTTCCTGGTGCTGCTTGAAACCATTTTGTCTAGTCCTGTCTCTTGTCATCAAGGAGAAGAAGCTGGTCCCCTTGTCATTCCAACCTCTCTTCAAGTAGTTATAGAGAGCAATGAGGTCTCCCCTCAGCCTCCTCTTCTCCAGACTGAATAAAACCCAGCTACCTCAGATGCTCCCTGTAGGCCATGAGCTCCAAGCCCTTCATGAGTCTCATTGCCCTTCTCTGGACACACTCCAGAACCTTAATGTCTCTTCTGTAGCAAGTGGCACAGAAGTGAACAGGGTACTCAAGTGTGGCCTCACCAGGGCCAAGTACAGGGGAATGACCAATTCCCTGTTCCTGCTGGTCACAGCATTTATAATACAATCCAAGATGCCATTGGCTTTCTGGGCCACCTGAGCACACTGCTGGCTCATATTTAATCAACTGTCGATCAGAACCCCCAGGTTCCTCTCCTATTCACAGCTTTCCAACCACACATCCCCAGATCTGTAGCTTATCATGGGGTTATTGTGACCCAGGTGCCTGCCTCCAGCACATCTGCTCTTGTCTCACAGAACATCATGGTCACTCCACAGTCCAAGCAGGTGCCTTCTGACAACTTTGTCACTGATCTATGGTGACATAAAAAGCTGCTTTTGTATCTTGAAAAAAACCCCCAAAACCTAACACCCAAACATCAGAGAGGATAAAAGATGTCCTTCTGCTTTGAAGGATGTCTTTTGTGTTAACAGTGAAGCAAAGGTTGTGCTCCACGACATGTTAATCAAATCTATTTCTTGAGTAGGACAAGGCTGTTTTGTGAGGGATTTCACTTAGAGATGCACAAGCATTGGCTACTGATGGAATGCAAACTGTTATGCTATACAGATGGATCAGAATGAGAAAACGAATTTAGATGCTGGAGCTCAAGGGTGATTCCTGTGGCAAAATACTGATAGGACATTGAAGGGGCAAGGTCATAATAGTCAAATAACAGGACAAGATACAGGCGAGGGGACAGAGAAGTGAATGATTAATGGAAAGGCTGGCTCTTGAAGATGTTTGGGCAGAAAAGCAGCAAAATAAAAACCTTATGTGTTGGAAGGATATTAGCATATGAACCTGAAGTCTTGCACACCTCAGAAACCTAGAATGCCTTTAACATACAAAGCAGAAAACAGTTGATGTCAACCTAAACTGTTTATTGCCAAAACATCATCTGGAGTATAAAATAATTAATGATATTGGATACTAAATCAGGGGGGGAAATAGTAGTTATTCTCTAGCCTTTGGGGATACAAAAAGAGCTGACTTACTCATTTATTAGAACAGTATATATATATATATACACACACACACACACATACATATATATATGCACACACACACACAATATTCTAATAAGTAGGACTTTCATATAGTCCTATTTATATATATGAAAGGTAGTCTTACTTCCTCTTTTGAATAGTAGTGCATATATGAGCAACCTTTGAGAATTCTAGAATCATTTTTGTTCTCATTTTCTGTGTGTAAGGAAGTTTAATGATATTAACAGTTAAACCAGCTGTTGCTCTTTATTTCACGGATGACTTTTTTAGTGGTAGGGTCAAACTCCCATTGCTTTGATCCATGGAAGAAGTAGAACAATCCTGGAAATAAAAAATAAAGCAAAGCGTTATGCAATGGATACAAGAACGAGTTTTATTCTGACAAAGTGAGGAATATCATCTTTGCACACAAAGGAGATCACCTGTTCAGTTCTGTTGTTTACAAGGTACAGCAATAATGGTGCTCATTGTAGCTTCAGAACTTCACAAGCAAATCAATTTTACTTAGGAGCTCATTTCATTTACCTTTCTGTTGGAAAACAGCATCAACCTTCTGGTTAATTCCTGGAAAGTCTTTGACTGTCTGTCTAGGATAACCCTTCTCCATGGACTGGCTGTTTTCATCAAACCTAAATCATATGAAAGAAGAAATGTGATTTTGTAGGGTTTAGACAGCAATTCTGCAAAGAATTAAGCAGCAGCTGAAAGGTGTCCACCATCTCCACTATGATTGATTTCACAGAGACTAGGCTTATCTGCTTACACAAACGTCTGCAGGATGGCAGGTGGTTACTTGTTGCCTGGTAAAGGTGGATATAACTCCAAAGAAGCACTTAGAGTGAGATAAATGAAAGAAAACCCCATTTTTTGATAGCAGGATGGGCTGTACCTCCTCTAGTGATAGCAGAGTGACATGCAGCACACAGAAACTGACTGGGCTGATTCTGACTATAGTGGCTGCACATATTTATTCCATGAACTTATTCCATGAACTTCCTCTTAGACCCTGATATGATGCATAGTCCTCTACTAGCCTACTAGCTGACAGATTTACATGGAGAAATGAAGATTAATTATTTCTAATACAGTCAAGTTGTTCCTAACTGAGACAGGGCAATTTTTATGAGATGAGATTGAATTTGAGGCATGAAAGGAGAGCTTAAAAGTCTTCTTCAGCCTTTAAGGAACCCTCTCAAGAAAAAAAAAAAAATCAAACCAAAACAAAACCAAACAGCAACCAAACAGAAAAACCCACAAAAGCCAGCAAGAAAATAAACAAGCTTTAGTTTTGCTTCTCCTTGGTTACAAAGGAATAGTTTTCACAGGGACATGAGACTAAGAGTCTGAGTTATTAGGTAAGAATTCTTTGCTGTGGTTTTTTTGCATACCCTTGTCTTGTGACAAGGCTGTAAACCAGCAATACAAGATACAATGTAAATACCCTTTCCAAAACTATCAAAAATAAAGGACAGGAAACAACATGCAGCTCAATATCCAGCTGACAGTTTATGTCTCAGTGAGGAACCCCACAAATAGTCGTGATAAAATCTGACACCTGCATGCTCCTTGTTGCCTGCAGAAGGTCTTTGAAGCAGTTGTCCTCACACACAGGAGGAATCTATCAGCTTCCCAAAGCTGATTTTTTGCTTCTGTTTGCCTGATGTTTGTGTATCAGGAACCATTCATGCCATCTTGGGAATAAGATTCAGAACAAGCTTGTTGAAAACCTAATACTAACCTGTCAAGAGCAAGGAAAATGAACTATCAATTGTCCTCTAAAAGAGATAAAGTAATCCAGGCCTTTTAACAACTCAGAGAAATCCTGCACAACCCATCACAGACAGCTGGCTTTCAGATCTTTATTTTCTAGAGATACTTTGGTCTATTTTATTTTTGCAAGTTCTCTGCATGCTGGAATTTTTTCAGCTTTGAGGCATAAGGTTTCAAAACAGGTCTGTTTTAGGACACACTTAAGCTCTCAAAAGCCAAAAAACTCTCTTCTCCCTATGTAGGAGTCAAAGAAACATTTGCCTATAGTTACCTAATCACTTATAGTTACCCAATTACTTATAGTTACCTAAAGCTTTACTTTCTGCTTTATCATGTGGACATTTTAAACTGTATTCAGATTTTATTGGAGTCAATTATATGAAAACATTTGGTCTTTTTTTTTTTTTTTTTTCTTACCTCCAGTACTTGTCACCTATGAAAAAGTCTGTTTTCCCTGTATTTTTGTTACAAACAGCTGCATCAATTTTCTTGACACCTTTAGGGAAGCCCAGTGTGTTGATACTCTTTGGGTAACCAAGCAACACACGATATCCGCTGACAACCCAGAATCTGTTGCCTGTTAAACAAACAAACAAAAACCCACCAAACTCCCATATTTAGTTTCACCAGTGATTTTCAGACACTAAAAGAAAAAAATGCACTCCTCTGCAGTTATAAAAAAACTAGATGGAGTTTTATTTATTTGAAAAGTGGATTTCATGCATATACCGCTAGCCTTCCTTCCTCCCCTCTTCCCACAAAACTAAAGGTAAGGAAAATGTGACTAAACCCTCATACTTCACCTTTGAAAAACAGGATCTGATCTTTGTTGTTCTCATATGCAGCTTCAATACCAGGTGATACAGTTGGCCAGAAGGTAGAAATTAATTCACGTTCAACTCCTAAGTTATCAGGGTAGACTCGCCATAAGTGCCTGATAGAAATACGAAACAGGTTTTGCAGTAAATAAGAAACCACAAACATTTCTATATATGCACAGTAATGTGAACAGCACTGTGACTTAAAAGCTCTGTCTTGTCGCTGGAGCTACCTGAGTCAGAAAGGTAAAAACACTCTCCTCAGTGGGAAGCGAGGTTGGTTGGGTCTTTTTTGTCCTTCTGGTTTATTTCTGGAATTATCTTTCTAATTGATATTGATTGATTAATGGGATCTGAACAGTTTTTCGTTGTTCCTGTATCATATAGTAAAGAGAGTTGTAGGGTCCCAGGTGAGCCTGTCTCTAAGCAATTTACTAGATGATGTAGCAGGATGGCTTTGGGCTTACATACATGACTGACATACATGACTGGAGGAGGGACTGGCCCATCTATATGGTAGAACATATTAATTTCATAGGAAATGGTTGCAGCATTTAGTCATGTCATGACTTGCTATAACCATCTATACATTTCGGTATAAAGCTTTGTTTTCTGGTAGAACATGAAACGTTTTTTTGGTTTTTTTTTCTCAGGAGATCCTGTAAAAAAATATTAGTGTAACTCCTATCTGCTAAAAGTTTGTGGTGTGGTAGGAACGTCCCCCCTGCCAATTAAACTCTACCAGACCAGCTCAGATGGCTTGGAAGTAAGATGAAGCTATATTTACAGCAAAGTAAAATTTACAAGCATATATACACAATATATTTACATGTATTTACAATTGTATACAGAAATACAGAAATCTGTATACAGAAAATTCTGCATACAGATTTACTGAAGTATCTACATACAGAAATACAGAAATATCTATATACAGAAATACCTGTATATAGAAATTTGTGTATACAGAAATCCAAACTTCCTCCTTGGACAAAGAAAAAGCCCAGAAGGGGCCACCACCACCCTCTCTCTCTCTCCCCAGAGAGAAAACAACCAGCAAAGCTCACCTGTTATCTAGTCAGTCAAGGTTAGTGGAAGAGATTAGAGTGGAGGGAAGAAGCAGTGAACAGACTTAGTGCCCAAGAACTAAAGAGTACATTTGGTTATACTTTGGCTTTTTATACCTCTTAGCAAACCAAAGGAATGAATGACATGGCCTTTATCATTATTATTCTTTTACAACCAATGATCTAATTTAGTTAGATTCTGCAGTGACTGTTCAGGAAAATACCATTTTCTCTGTGCTGATTTGAGGCTAATTGGAATATTTTAATGGAGAAAATTATATTATAGGCTGTGAAAGGAAAACAATGGTGATGTCTACTTCACTCGTAGGGTTGATGAGATGTATAATAACAAGAACACAAACATAGATAAGACACCCACAGAGTCTCTTGGTCTCTCTGGAAGCCAGTGTGTCTTTTGCTCTCTGCTGAGTAACCCAACTAATAACTCTGATTCTAATCCCCCCTGGCCAATCCTCCAAGCTCACCTCACATGTAAGGCAGACCCTGGTGTAAGGTAGAGGGGTGGAAAGAAGGTGGAAGGGTGGTTGGGAGCTCCTCTTGGAGACTCTGATTTGTAGGAGGGATATTGTGTTTCTGTGTTACCTTTAACTTGTATATTTCTGTAAATATTATTCCTGCTTATTGTGTATATATCTGCTTGCATATTTTGCTAGACTGTAAATATAGCTTCGGTCCTTAATTTCCAACTGGCTAAGTTTAGTTTGGGTGATTTTATAAAGTGGGGATGGGGCAGGGGGGGTGGGATAGGTAACTCCCAAACCATCACATTCTCTTATTAGGCTATTCCAATAAGCCTTAAACCACCACCAAGTTTTTTTTCTATGAATGGAAATCTATCAATTTGTCTCATTGTAAATTTTATAATCATGTGACCCACCAAAGCATTCAGACTCTGTAGGAATCAAGAAAAAAAGAAACCTCATGAATGTCAACTCAATATTTACCTGCCCTTTAGAAAAATGACCTCTCGTCGGAGTGTAGTTATGGCATTGAAAGACATGTGGGAGCCACAGGCTTTAGGTGAAGCAGGGGTGGGTGGTCTTTTATCTGGGGCATTTGATGGAGAGCCTAAGGGAGACATTTGAGAATGAATACATCTAATCTGTAGAAACATTAAAGTTTTCATATATAAATATATATATATATATATATTTAAATAGGGAATACAATTATTTTCACGGTGAAATTTTATGAAAGAGATTTTACTCACCATAAATGGACTGAATACCACTTATATCATCTGGAGAGAGGGGAAATTCGCTGAGGCTGACGTAGGCATAATTGGGGAACATCAAAGCCCTCTGGTCATTAGAATGGGAGAGACCCAGGGCATGCCCAAACTCATGAGCGGCAACAAGGAACAAGTTGAATCCTTGAAAAATGGATAGAGGAGATCAGTCTAATTCTGATCTGCAAATGTCTAACACAAACATAGCAGGGCTGCTGCTACAATATTTTCACACAATATATTTAAATTCACTAGGGTATGCACAGTTGCAAATGTATTTCTGCACAGAATAAAGTTTTGTGCTTCTCCCAAGAGAAGGAAGGAACTTTTGGCCCTCTTTCCTGCTGTTCTTTCTGCTAGCTGCTGAAGGTACATGTGTGGCATGAGTAGCTGTCTGTGGGTGAATATGGGTGCAGCACTGAGGAGTGCCTTGGCAGGGTTTCCTGGCTGAGCTAGAACAAATTAGATGGTGAGTCAGATCAAGCTAATAGCTCTCCAGGGCAAGGATAGGATGGTGCACTCTGTGCCTACTTGAGGTACCAAAGTGTTACTCTGTGTCTCACCCTCTCTCCTACAAGCTTGAGAAAGAAAGATGAGGTCATGAATAGACAAGGAAAAATAGCAAAATGGTTTACCTTTTCATCACAGAATCACAGAATTGCAGCCTATCCAACCGACTAGACCATGGCACTAAGTGCCCCATTCAGTCTTTTCTTGAACACCACCAGGAATGGAGGTGCCCACAACCTCCCTGAGCCACCCATTGGGACTTTAAAGTGTATGGTTTCTTTATAGTCTTGTAAGATAAAGTGTCTTTTCAAAATATGTTTATGCATGTTTTTTTCCCCAAGTGAAATATCTTAACACAGTAAAAAGATAATAACAATATTGGAATTTTCCTCCACATTCTGAGATAGGGGTGATAATCTGTCCTGGAGACCAAGCTAGTAATGTCAACAGACTTAGTGAAGATCACAGGTCTATGGCAGAGCAGAAGGCTAGCAGTTGATTGCCCAAGAAAGGATGCCTGAAACCAAGATATTAATTTCTAAAAATAAAAAAAAACAAACCCAAACAATAAATGCCTCAATTTCCCAACACATATTTTTAGTCCTTCCCTGTTATGAGTCCTCTGTGCTCTCTGCAATGTCTGGCCCCTGGAACCACACTGCTGAGGAACCACAGCAAAACTGGGGTTGACTCTTTCAGTCCTGGTGTGGGAAAAACACTACATTTTATCAGCATGACATATCCACCCTCATCCTTCTTTATATTTGCTTATTTTTTCTCACCTCAATAAATCCACACCTCTCCTCCTTCTCTTGGTGCTCCTCCAGCAGCACCTTCCTGTTTGTTGGTTGCTTGCTTTTCCTTCACTATAACCTCAATTCTCCTGCGGCACTTTTCCATCCCAAATAATGGATGAGAAAAGGTTCTAAACACAACAGAGTACAGAGCTGTCCTGGTTTGAGGCTAATTGGAATATTTTAATGAGAGAAATTAGATCATTGGTTGCAAAAAGGAAGTAATGATGAAGTCTGTATTATGCATTGGTTTGCTAAAAGGAATAAAAAGGCAAAGTATAAACAATTTATTTCCTTCTGAGCACTTGTTCCCTTTGGATCTCTTCTCTGCTCTAATGTCTCCAGTAACCTTGACTAACAGATAATAAGTTAGCTTTGTTGTCTGAAAGAGGGAGAGAGGGTGGCTGGGCTTCTTTGTCTGGGAGGGGAATTTGAATTTCTGCATTATTTCTCAATTGTATATAATTATAAATACATGTAAATATATTGGGTATATATGCTTGTATATTTAGCTTTGCTGTAAATGTAGCTTTATCTCACTTCCAAGCTGTCTGAGCTGGTCTGGTAAATTTCAATAGTGGGTAGGGGGGAAGTTCCTCAATCCATTACAAGTGCTCATGTACTGCTGGGTCTCTCAGAGGCAGTATGTTCTGTACAGCCAGCCTGGAGCTTGAGGGGAAGGGATTGAGGGGAGCAGATGCCTGCTCCCAACCAGATGCCTGAGCACTTGGGTTCCCTTCTCTTCTAGTCCAGTGGCACACATTTGTAGTCAGATTTACATGCTGCATGTCAGCCAGTGGATGGCCTGAACAATGCATTCAGACTCCCAGATGCTAGCAGGAAGCTGAAATTGCTTGGAGAACTCTTTCATTTATAAGGTCACTCCAGCTTGAATGAATAATGAAGCTGTACCAGCCTACAGTTGGACCTATCTTGGTATTACTAGTAGAGACCTTTCATTATATCTGTTGTCTGTGATGATTTCTAAGTGGTAAGGAGCTCCTCCCAGGGCTGCTGTAAGGCACCATGTTCTTCCTCTGCACTGTGGTAGTACCAGGCTGGGGGCCAGCATGGGTACCAGGAGGGGAAAAAGTCAGAAAGCTTTCACCATGGGTTGTGAAATGTGTGTGGACATGAGCTCTACCAAACTCCAGGTAAAAGTGGCCCACATCTGTAACATTTGTGTCTGAAAAGGGTTTTCCTCTCATCTTCTTTACCAATACTGAATGAGAGCTAAGAACAGATCAGACTGATTTCATGTCAGTGTAGGTATGCTAGTTGAGGGGTGACCTGTAATAGCCTCATACTGCTCTTATGATTAATGCTGTTTCATCTCACTCTATTCCTTCACTTAAATCAGAAAGGAAATTACCTACCTGTATAGCACTTTAGAAGCATATTTTTACCTACCAGCTGAGCCTGCGGTCCAATCTTCATCCTCATCAAAGTGCACATCACCACCAAAACCGATGCCAGGTGGAAAGGCATGAGCAAGAATACCAAGTGGGCCATCAAAGTAACGAGGGCAATGTCCGTGAGCTAAATGATATGTTTAAACAACATTGAGTTTATGACTACTGGAAAATCTTTGAATTAAATTTACCATAGTTATACAGTCAGCATATTACCTTTGGTACCAAAAGCAATCATTATGTCTGCTATTCCCTCATGGATTCGACTGAAAACCAGTGGGGTGACACTGCTCCACACTTCAAATGCCTTCTCAACTGCTTTATCCACATCCTTTTTGCTCATATCTGGTGTGTGGTTCACAATTCTGTGGTTGAAGGTTCAAGTAACAATACAGAATCAGAATCACAGAACATTAGAGGTTGTAAAGCACCTCCAGAGATCATCGAGTCCAACCCTCCTGCCAAGGCAGGATCCCCCCACTACGGTAGTCCACACAGGAATGCATCCAGGTGGGTTTTGAATGTCTCAGAGAAGGAGACTCTACCACGTCTCTGGGCAACCTGTTCCAGTGCTCTGTCACCCTCACTGCAAAGAAGTTTCTCCTCATGGTGAGGGGAAATCTCCTTTATTCCAGTTTGTAGCCATTGCTCCTTGTCTTATTGCTGCTGACCAGCAAAAAGAGATTGGTCATATTCACTTGACACGCACCCCTCAGATATTTGTACACATTGATGAGATCTCCTCTCAGTCTTCTCTTCTNCCCCCACTACGGTAGTCCACACAGGAATGCATCCAGGTGGGTTTTGATGTCTCAGAGAAGGAGACTCTACCACGTCTCTGGGCAACCTGTTCCAGTGCTCTGTCACCCTCACTGCAAAGAAGTTTCTCCTCATGGTGAGGGGAAATCTCCTTTATTCCAGTTTGTAGCCATTGCTCCTTGTCTTATTGCTGCTGACCAGCAAAAAGAGATTGGTCATATTCACTTGACACGCACCCCTCAGATATTTGTACACATTGATGAGATCTCCTCTCAGTCTTCTCTTCTCCAGACTAAACAGCCCCAGGTCTCTCATTTTCTCTCCATGGGGGAGATGCTCAAATCCTCCAATCCTCACTGCTCTACTTCGTGTTTACAGTAAAAAAAATCTCCAACGTGTATTAAGATGGTGAATCTTAGCCATTAACAGCTCCCAATTTAAGATGGTGAATCTTAGCCATTAACAGCTCCCAATTTAAGATGGTGAATCTTAGCCATTAACAGCTCCCAGGATTCATTGTGGACTGAGTGAGTTTGAGGAGTGTGGTAACTGTCTGGCATATCTTGTTTACAACAATAATTGTGTACATGGTATCAGTTTTTCTCAATAATACCCTTAGCCAGGAGGTCATCTCTTGAGCATGGATGAAGTCATCTCCTGAGGTTTCTACTGAATCAGGACTACTGAATCTCAGCAAATGTTGAAGGCAGTGGGACTTGCACAGGGTGTAATTGGGATTTCTGTCTGACTCACAGAACACTTGCCAGGAGTGATACATGAGAGGCAAAATACTGTGATTGACTCAAAGCCTAAAACACTCAGACTGACTTGCAGAAATTCCTCTCAGGAATATGTAGAGAAACCTTTTTTGTATTCCCAACCAGAAACAATTCCTATAGAAGTTATACTGAAATGTAACAGATGTGGATACCTGCAAACCCAACGTTTCAATTAAAAAAAAGTAATTATTGAAATATTACCTGTATGTCAGATTGTTTCTTTTCCATCCTGGCAGAGTAACACCATAGAGACCCACATCGGGAACTCCACACCGGGGTTTCTTCATCATTTCCAGTGTCTCAGTATCTGGCTTTCCAGTCACTTTCAAACCAAAAAATTGTTGCATTTTTTGAAGTTTTTGAGTTGTGGATTCAGCATTCGTTTTCCATCCAAGTTTTTTTGGATCTGACACGTTTATTTTCAATCCAAGTTGATTTGGATCTGACTCAACAGCATAGAATTTATTTAAATAGTCCTAATGGGGGGGAAAAAAAAAAGTGAACATACTTCACATTTTGATTTGTTTCTTAAACAAATACCTTAGGATTGGTATTGTTTGTGTGCTTTGCTGGCAAAACCATGTCTGTGATTTTGGAGCATAACAGAGGTTGTCAGGAGGGTCACAGACAAACAGAAACAGACAACATTGTCCCTGTCTCTTATTTACTTGACGTTTCCAGTTTGTACAGGGCTATCCTACTTTAATAAAGGCTGAACAACTGAGTTCTGTATAATAGCAAGGTTTGTGCAAACTGCTGTGTATCTGGAACATGCAGACTGCACCTAAAAAAAGAGGGGTCAATAGATCTGTTATTGATAATGTAGTTACCTGTACAAGCTTTGCATTGTCTTCTTGGCTGTCATTCTCTGGGTGGACAGGAACTGCGTTAGAAACAGCTGCACATGTTAAAAGCAAAATTGAAAGAGCTTTCATTCTTAATCTTGCCTCCATTCTGGTAGGAGATCAGTCTGCTTTTTGTTCCATGTGATTCCTCTCTCCTATCCCAGTTCATATGGTTAAGGAGTGCTTTGTAGAGGCAGCTGCAGACTGACTCAGAGTCTATCATGCTCTGATTACCTCCACACATGCTGTAAAGCTGTGCTGGCTGAAACAATAAAACTTGATTAGACCCATCCGATTTCTCAGGCATGTGAAGTCAGTTAATACTTGAGTACTTCTATGCTGCTTGGCTACCTTTTCAAAACAGGCACTCATTTTTAGTTATTTTGCACTGAATTTTAGCAATCCTAAGAAATTTCACTCCAGATGAAATGGTGGACAAACGAAAAACTTTTAAAGGTGTCCTGAATCAGCTGTATGCAATGTGGCCACCAAACATACAAGGACTCTTAACCACTCTCTGCCTAGAAAACATGAGTCATGCACCAGATATGAATCCCATCCAAAAAGAAAAATTAAAACTTTGGGACAAATTACTGTAAGCAGAAAGTTTTCTTTTTAAATTGATCCTGGGTGTTATAGAAAATTGATGAACCCTCCCAAATTGTTCCCTGCCTCTTCCCTGAAACTCTTTCAAAGGTGTGCTAATTTTAAATTATACAGGTGAAATCCAGGATCACCTAAATGATAAAGATTTCATCTTATAAGTCCAGCCTAAGGGATGCCACTAATTTTATATCTCTGTCTACATTTATCTAGTCTGTCTGTCAGTCAGTCGGTCTGTCTGTCTGTCTGTCTGTCTCTATCTATCTATCTATCTATCTATCTATCTATCTATCTATCTATCCATCCATCTATCTATCCATCCATCTATCCATCCATCCATCTATCTATCCATTCATACATCTATCTATCCATCTATCTATCTATCTATCTATTTATTTATCTATCTATTTGTCATTTTGTTGAGAATGTTTTGTCAGTTTAACCACATAAGCCACAGGGGATATGATTATTTCCTGTCTTAAGTAATTCAGAATAAAGGAAGTTTCAGGAGTCACAGAAGCTGTGACAAATTATGGGATTTCACCCTATGCTGGTCAAGCACCTTCCTCTTCCACTGGCATCAATAGGAGAGGAAAGTGTTCATCACCTCAGAGGAGCTCTGCCAGCATGCACTCCAATTTTGTAAAACAGTTGTCAGAAATATCCTCCTGTTGGACTGTGGTTTTTTTCAGAAAATCCTCACTTCCTTGTTTTTGGCTTTTTAAAATTACTTGCAGCCAACTTTTCTCCCAACTGGAGGCATTAATGACGAATTTTCTAGCCCACATTTCACAATGTAGCCTTTCTAGTTAAACTTGCTTGTTACTTCATTTCTCAGCTGCTATAAACCCACCCACCCCAGACTTTTCCCCTGATTTGTTTTTATTATCATTGTATCACAATGCAAGTGAGAGGATTATGAGGCCTGGATCAGTTCTCTGAGATACAAACTGTGACGACAAATTTTCTGAGATGGACAGGTCAAATAACTGATACTGGAAATGACATCATGTGATGGTTTGTGTTACTCGCCCCCGCCC
>VWZE01019329.1:232747-313479 GCA_013396675.1 Eubucco bourcierii
TACAGGAATATTTACAGAATATACAAGTTAAAGGTAATACAGAAACACAACACCCCTCCCACAAATCAGAATCCCCAGGAGGGGCTCCCAACCACCCTTCCACCTTCTTTCTCACCACCCTCTACCCTCAACCCATTTTGGGAAATACATTTTGGATCATATAAATTAATTTTTGTAAAAAGCCTAGGTAGCAATATGAGCAATTTTGATATGAACTGGGAGAAGTGCTTAGCATTTTTCCTAGTGACTGGCCATCAGATCCCNCAGCTAGGATAGAGCAGTGGGAAGATAGAGACAATGAGTGCAGCTAGGATAGAGCAGTGGGAAGATAGAGACAATGAGTGCAGCTAGGATAGAGCAGTGGGAAGATAGAGACAATGAGTGCAGCTAGGATAGAGCAGTGGGAAGATAGAGACAATGAGTGCAGCTAGGATAGAGCAGTGGGAAGATAGAGACAATGAGTGCAGCTAGGATAGAGCAGTGGGAAGATAGAGACAATGAGTGCAGCTAGGATAGAGCAGTGGGAAGATAGAGACAATGAGTGCAGCTAGGATAGAGCAGTGGGAAGATAGAGACAATGAGTGCAGCTAGGATAGAGCAGTGGGAAGATAGAGACAATGAGTGCAGCTAGGATAGAGCAGTGGGAAGATAGAGACAATGAGTGCAGCTAGGATAGAGCAGTGGGAAGATAGAGACAATGAGTGCAGCTAGGATAGAGCAGTGGGAAGATAGAGACAATGAGTGCAGCTAGGATAGAGCAGTGGGAAGATAGAGACAATGAGTGCAGCTAGGATAGAGCAGTGGGAAGATAGAGACAATGAGTGCAGCTAGGATAGAGCAGTGGGAAGATAGAGACAATAAGTGCAGCTAGGATAGAGCAGTGGGAAGATAGAGACAATGAGTGCAGCTAGGATAAAATAAATTGCATTTAACTTTGCATATTTATTAGTTAAGCAGTATTCTACAGAAAACAGGGCAATACATATCTGTGGAGAGTGAACTAAAGAATTTACATGACATTTCTTGTTTCAGGTAACAGCCTAAGCTACATTAGTGTTTGCTCAGAAGACATTGGAGTGACAGATTATGGATGTCTGTGTTACTCAAAAAGCTTTTAGGGTTTTGCAACTCAACCACCTACACAACACAGCAGTCTGTTCCCATTGCCCGTGGGAGAGTGGCCTGAATGCCTGAATGTTTTGGGGTTTTTTTTTTGCAAGTGGTCTTTCACAAGTATGCCTGTAGCTGGTCTTTGGGTCCGGGAAAAGAAGAAGATGCAAAAGTAGCTCCTAGCTATGATTTCTTAATACTTATCTTTGATATCCACTAGAGATGGTTAGGGAACTGTATAAGCTTGCATTAAGGGGTCAGGCCCAGCCAGCGTGGGTTTAGGAAGGGCAGGCCCTGCCTGGCCAACCTGATCTCCTTTTATGATCAGGTTACCCTCCTGGTGAATGCAGGGCAGACTGTGGATGTAGTCTACTGGACTTCAGCAAAGCCTTTGACATCGTCTGCCACAACAAGGTCCTGGCAAAGCTGGCAGCTACTGGCTTGGACAGATTCACTCTGATATGGGTCAGGAACTGGCTGGAGGTCCAGGCCCAGAGAGTGGTAGTGAATGGTGCCACATCCAACTGGCAACTGTCACTAGTGGTGTCCCCCAGGGCTCAGTGTTGGACCTGGTCCTGTTCAATACCTTTAATTGTGTAGATGACACCAAGTTAGGAGCAGGTGTGGATCTGTTGGAGGGTAGGAGGGCTCTGCAGAGTGACCTGGACAAGCTGGATGGGTGGGCGGAGGCCAATGGGATGAGATTTAACAAGGCAAAGTGCAGGGTTCTACAATTTGGCCTCAACAACCCCAAGTAGTGTTACAGGCTGGGGACAGAGTGGCTGGGGACAGAGTGGGTGGGGGGCAGCCAAGAAGAAAAGGACCTGGGGGATGCTGGTAGATGGTAGCTGAAGATGAGCCAGCAGTGTGCCCAGGTGGGCAGGAGAGCCAATGGCATCCTGGCCTGGATCAGGAACAGTGTGGCCAGCAGGACAAGGGAGATTATTCTACCACTGGACTCAGCACTGGTCAGGCCACACCTTGAGTCCTGTGTCCAGTTCTGGGCCCCTCAATTCAAAAGAGATGTTGAGGCACATGATGATCTCGGAGACTGGACGAACCTGGTAGATTCTATGATTCTATATCAACATAAATCTAATCAATATAGCCAAATGACATCTGACCACATGTTGACATAAACTAAGGATGACTTAAGCAGCACTCAGGAGCTCTCCAAATGTTTTGACCAACACCATTGACTATGATGAAAACCTATGCCTGAGATCACATGAAAACACTTAGGCTGCAATTAAGCTACCTAAACAGTGATTTGGTGTGCTTCCAATATGGTCTCACTAGCAGAGGCCTGGTGGTTGTGACCCAGGACCTGGAGGGGGTAGCTTCTAGAGATGCAGTCAGAGACCAGCTGTAAATCTTCAGGTACCTTACTGGCACTAGATACCTGTTCAGTCAGCTGACTTGAGCCACTACTTTGCAGGCTCAATTCTACCATAGACTCCAGAAAGTTGAGTCATTACTCAGGTCTTGTGAGACCCTACCTGAAGTACTGCAGACAGTTCTGGTGCCCCCAGAATAAGAAGAACATTGAACTGTTGGAGCAGATCCAGAGGAGGGACACAAAGATGATCAGAGGGCTGATGCACTTCCCCTGTGGAGACAAGCTGTGAGCTTTGTGGCTGTTCATCCTGGAGAAAAGAAGGCTTCAGGGAGACCTTATAGTGGCCTTCCAGCACCTGAAAGGAACTTGCGAGAAAGCTGGGAAGGGACTATTTACAAGGGCTTGTAGTGATAGGATGAGGGCAAACGGATTGAAGCTTGAGGAGGGTAAATTAAGGCTGGATATTAGAAATAAATTCTTTACAGTTGAGGGTTGTGAGACACTGGAACAGGTTGCCCAGGGAGGGTATGGATGTCCCCTCCCTGGAGGTGTTCAAGGCTGGATTGGATGATCGAGTGGAGGGTGTCCTTGCTCATAGGACAACTCATAGGGTCGGAACTAGATGATCTTTAAGGTTCCTTCCAACTCAGCCCATTCTCTGAATCTATGCATGTTTCAAGTAATGCGTTTAACCCTTGGTAAACCTTTAGCAAAGACTGCAACCTGTGAGGGCTGGATTCAACCCCAAATATCGGTGCCTAGAGACAACGTAGGCTTCTGTGGGGCTTTGGGAAGTGCTGGTCTCCCAGAGGTCCTGTTTCATACCTGCACGGGTGACTTGGGTACTCTACAACATTCCAAATGCACTAAATACATGTTTAAAGAATTTGCCCTGCATGGGCAAATCTGTGTCAGTTAATAAGGCATGTTTTACAGCTACACACAAACCCAGGAACCAGACACTAGGGAGTGATAAGGTACCATACTACAGTAGAGCAGTTAGCAAATAGGACAATAAACATTTTTAAAAACAGTAAGAAAATGACAAGTGAGTGCATGGATCGAGTTTGAAACAACTTACTCCATTTTACTGAAAGGGATGCTTGTACTTGCAGACAGGCAGAGCTGCTGCTGGCACCAGGCACGCCTTGCTCCTAATGATGTGGCTGAAGTGGAGGAATTGCCATGTTCATGCAGACAAAAGAAATATTCACTCACATAAACACATGGAATATTTCTCACAAAGAAGTCACTTGTTTCAGTCGTGTCAGAGGTCCTTTCTAACCTACATTTCCAAGCTTATACCTAGCTCCTAAACCCCACAACAGGAAAAAAGAAAAAACCCCGAACATCTACACTTGCGAAGGCTAAGAGTGGAAGATGAGGAAAGAGGAACAGAAACTGAAAGTGTAAATTGTAGACTGGTGTTAATAAGACTCAACTGACCTAATTGCCCGTAGGATTTTCACCAGAGCTTGTGTGGGGTGATGGAGTTCAGAGCTATCTGATTGTTCCTTTTTCTGTTAGTTTCTTTGGTGTTTCATGCCAGAATATATTTTGGGTGTTTGGAAGCCAGAGGCGGCTTTTGACTATTAGTGCAAATGAAGCATCAAGGAAACAGTGATAGAACAAACATAATTTATTAGGAAACCTCCACGTATCAGGTGAAATGGTGATAAATTACATAAATGTATTTGCTTTACAATAAATAATTATTATGAGTATAGTCACACAGAATTTGGACAGAAATCCATATTGACCTAAGGGTCATGAAATGTTGAAAAATTCAGCAGATGGAAACATTTGATACAAACGCACTGCAGCTAGCAATTAAACCAGCTGATGCTTTTCATTTGTCTGACAATCCGCTTGGCACGAGGATCGAACTGGAACTGAGTTGTTCCATGGAAGAAGTAGACATAGCCTAGAAATAAAATTTAATCCAGTCACATTTGATAGGCAGCTTCAGTATTGTGGAAAAAATTCCCAATGTCAACAGTCCATGTATACCTGATATTTTTCATTTCCATCTCATTCAGATTAATACCATCTTTTTGAAGATAAGTTTATTTTGAATTATTTTATCTACAGAAGCCCAAACATTCAAGTAAACCAGATTAAAGATATGTTTTACTTACCATCTTTCTGGAAAGCAGCATCAACCCTGCCAATTTTTCCAAAGTCAGAGACTATTTTCCTGGGATATCCATGATCCATGGATCTCCTGTTTTCATCATACCTTGAGGCAAGAAACATCATTACCATTTGCAAAGTAATGCAAATTACCTTTGAAAGTTTACACTTTGAAAGTTTAAAACAAATTCACACATGTATGCAACTCTACTGTTACTGAGACTCCTATAAAGCTTAGCCAAATTAGTTGTCTGATTATGTTAAGCACTAAGGTTCTCATATTATTAGCGTCTTGAGATTTGAAAATCTTGCCTTTGGTAAAATTGCAGCTCCCAATGACCTTAGGGATGCAGCCCAAGAATTTATTAATGCATTTCTGGTCTGTCCAGAGCCTTGTCAATCTCTTGCACATAAAATGACTATCAACTTCAAGGCACCGGATACCCAGTTCAGCATAAAAACAAAACATAAAACCTGGGAGTAAAAGATGGTAACACAGTCCTGAAACACTTGTGTCAGCCATCCACTTGAACAAAATCACTCTTTGAAAATTATTGTGAGCTACACTGGCATTGTGAATATGATTAACTGTAGAACTGCAGAATATTTATGTGTCCTTCATAGAGAAATTATTTTGCAACTCTTTTTATTAGTAGTTTATTATACTTGAAATGTGAACAAAATGTGCACCACATCACAGTCTTGCAAATAAAAGCAGCACTGTGGTGGAGAAAATAGAAAAATCAATAGTTTCCTAGGAAATCACTCTCTTATTGAGTTGATGTTTAATTCAGTTTAAAAAAAAAAATATTCCTGCTACAGAAATCTAATGAGTGGGAAAAAAATTAATTGAAAAGTTGACATTTCCTAGCAAATGCCTAAAAGTTTCAAACTTCCAGAGACCCCTATTTAAATTTCTTGAATATATCTGGTTTAAATGGCATTGCATTTGAATTTTATAGCAATACATTGGTCTTTAGGGACAAGAGAAGATATAGCTCTTAGTAACTGAACATTCAATCTTACCTCCAGTATCTGTCAGCTGTAAAGAAGTAGGTTTTCCCTGTGGCTTCATCACTGTAAACTGCATTGACCCTTTTAATGGTCTTTGGGAACCCCAAACGATAGATGGGTTTAGGATAGCCGGGTGCAATGTCATATCCCCTGAGAACCCAGTATTTATCCTCTGAAAAAGAAAGCATTTAATTGTGTTTCAGAAGGCCAGCAAACAATGTTGTCTTAGATATCAGCACAGTTGTTTCTTTCAGTTTATTACTTTACAAAACAGTTCTAATTGTTACATTGGGACCACATCATGAAGACAGTGAAAAGGTCTTTTGTTTTCATGAACAAAACATTTAGAACCATCAGGTGTATTGATAGTACTTTTGCCAAATATTCATCAAATCAATATAAAATGTTCATCTGGGTAGTAGCTTGGGGAGGGTGGGAGGTTGCTGAGTTAATCCACTTAGACTGGATCAGGATATTGACTTTATTAATAATTAATATTTAATTGTAAAGTATAGTATGTTGAAAAGCAGGCATTGTGGATGAAATTAAACTATTAAGAAAAGCACATATAATAGAAGTGTTTTGGTAATTTTAGATACAAAGAACATATTTATATGTGGTCATTTATACCTGGTAATGTATAATGCACTACAATTTCTGCAAATGAAGTTATGTGAGACACTTAATTTAGACCTTTAAAGAAAAGAGCAGTTTTCCTCTCACAGTACATTTTTCCACCAACATTTTTGCTGTTTGATTTTTTCTTTCTTCCTCCCCTCCCCCCCATCCCCCCAAATATATATATATATATATATATATCAGTAGCAGTAGTGTTACAAATGCTTGTATCTACCAATTGAATTCAGCAAAAATCCTTCTGCATAAAGGGAAATACTTCTTGAAGGGGCCCAGGATTGAAGAAGGGAAACTGTTTTCATATGTCTTTTCTCAGGGCAGTAACAGAGGGATAAACTTTTTGAGATTATGGCCTTTGGAGATCCTTTATAGTCATATAACTCTATGATACTCTTGGCTTTATTATTTGCAGAGTTGAAAGATTCTCTGCTTCACTGATCTCCCTTAGCACTTTGACTCTGTATTTGCACGGTTTGCAAAGCAACAGGGAATAACCGGTCAGAAAAAGTAGGGAATTTCAGATCCAATTACCTTTGAAAAGCAGAACTTCATCCCTCTCAACATTTTCATAAGCAGCTTGAATTCCTGATGGTAAGTTTGGCCAGAACAGTGATATAAAATTGAGCTCTGTCTCTGCCCTCGCAGGATGTTTGCGCAGCATATATCTGGTTTAAACAAAATGTATGGAGTAAAATAGTTGCATTCCTATCATAAGTGCAAAATAATTATTAGACTTTATAATAATAATATAATAAAATATTGTTGTATAGTATAATGATAATAATAATTTAAAAAATAATTAATCACAGTGTATAAGGGGGGATATGAATGCCTAGATGTGAATATCCTCCTCCACTAGATGTAAAGGTAATCTAGAATGATTGGCTTGGGCTGGGTGATAGGTTGGACTGGATGATCTTGAAGGTCTCTTCCAACCTGGTTGATTCTGTGATTCTATGAGTCTATGATTCTATGATTCTGTGATTCTGTGGTTCTATGATTCTCTGATTCTATGCTAAAAATCAGGCAAGATGAATATAAGCCCTTCTATTTATCTGAACTGGATGATCTTGGAGGTCTCTTCCAACCTGCTGATTCTCTGCTTCTCTGCTAAAAAACAGGCAAGATGAATATAAGCCCTTCTATTTATCTGAACTGGATGATCTTGGAGGTCTCTTCCAACCTGCTGATTCTCTGCTTCTCTGCTAAAAAACAGGCAAGATGAATATAAGCCCTTCCATTTCTCTGGACTGTATGATCTTGAAGGTGTCTTCCAACCTGGTTGATTCTGTGATTCTATGAGTCTATGATTCTATGATTCTGTGATTCTGTGGTTCTATGATTCTCTGATTCTATGCTAAAAATCAGGCAAGATGAATATAAGCCCTTCTGTTTCTCTGGACTGGATGATCTTAGAGGTCTCTTGCGACCTGGTTGATTCTGTGGTTCTCCGATTTTCTGCTTCTCTGCTGAAAATCAGGCAAGATGAGTACAAGCCCTTCTATTTCTCTGAAGGACAAGCAAGGCAGTAACCACCTAACAGACATTTCCTACCTAACGGTGCTGTGAGTTCTGTCTCTGCTCTTGTATGGAGGAGTAGCAGTAAGGGGGGACAGCAGTAAGTAAGAGGGACACATTGCTAAGGGATACGTGAATGCTCCTGCACTGCTGTTCATTGAATTCAGAGGCACCGTTACAGCAGTGCCTATGGCAGCAGTCGAAAACCAACTTATCTTCTTCACTGCTTTTATCAGCTAGGGCTCTTAGGACTAATTATTTCAAAACTCTCCCTGGTGTAAACACATGGTGGTTTCCTAGTGTTTCTCTTTGCACTGCATTCCAAAAGAACAGCTTTCCCTCATGGGTTACAGTAAGTACTGAATATTTAAAGGAGATAATACATATGCTTCTTTTGGTTACCTGCCCTTGAAGAATATTATTTCTCCACGTAAGGTAGTAATAGCATCAAATGTCAAATTTGGGTCGCAAGCTTCTGGGGTTGTGGGTCCTGTAGGCTGCACAGCAGCATTAGACCGTCCTGTAGGAAGAATATACTAACTTTTAGTATGAAAAACAGAAGGTCTCTGAGGACGCAAAGAACCCTCTTTACAGATAATGAAAGGAGAAGTAGTATTAAACTAAGGGTCTGTCACTAAAAGCAGAATTTTGATGTCAATAAAATTGGTTTTGTTCATCTTTTCCAAAGAGAGTTTTTCACAGAACTGGATTAATCTTAAGTTAACTACCAGGAATTTCCTCTCGTTTGTTATCTATTGTTCAGCAACAGATCCTTACTTTGGTAGAATAAGCATATTTTATATGTAATCTTACTACTGGTTAGCAGCCTCCCAAGCAGAGATATTAAGTAAAAATATTTTTTCTTACCATAGATAGCTTGAATGCCATCAATGTCATCCTGAGGAAGGAGGAATTCATTGGGGTCAGTGTAGGAGTAAGCTGGATACATCAGTGCCCCAGGATCACTTGAATGAGACAGACCCAACGAATGACCAAGCTCGTGGGCAATAACAATGAACAAATTATAGCCTGTAAGATAATAATAATAAACAAGTCAAAATTCATTTCAATATTCAATACAGTTCACTAAATAGGAAACACTTATACATTCCTCCAAGATACACTATATGTACAAAAGAGGCTGTAAGTAATGCTGTCAAGATTACAACTCAAAAACATTGCAACAGAAGAGCTATATAGAATCATAGAATCAGACAGAGTTGGAAGGGACCACAAGGATCATCTAGTTCCAACCCCCCTGCCATGGGCAGGGACACCCTACCCTAGATCAGGCCGCCCAGAGCCTCATCCTGCCTGGCCTTAAACACCTCCAGGGATGGGACCTCAACCACCTCCCTGGGCAACCCATTCCAGGCTCTCACCACTCTCATGCTGAACAACTTCCTCCTCACATCCAGTCTGAATCTCCCCACCGCCAGCTTTGCTCCATTCCCCCTAGTCCTGGTACTACCTGAGAGCCTAAAAAGTCCCTCACCAGCTTTTTTGTAGCCCACTTTGGATACTGGAAGGCCACAAGAAGGTCACCTGGGAGCCTCCTCTTCTCCAGACTGAACAGTCCCAACTCTTTCAGTCTGTTCTCATAGCAGAAGTGCTCCAGCCCTCTGAGCATCCTTGTGGTCCTTCTCTGGATGTGCTCCAGCATGTCCACATCCCTCTTGGAATAGGGGCTCCAGAACTGGATGCAGTACTCCAGGTAGGGTCTCTCCAGAGCGAAGTATAGGGGGAGAATCACCTCCCTCAACCTTCTGGCCACACTTCTGATGCAGCCCAGGCTCTGGTTGACTTTCTGGGCTGCAAGTGCACACTGCTGCCTCATGCTGAGCCTCTCATTCACCAGCACCCCCAAGTCCCTCTCCTCAGGGCTGTTCTCCAGCCAGTCATTGCCCAGCTTATATTTGTGCTTTGGATTGCCTCAACCCAGCTGCAGGACCTTGCACTTGGTCTTGTTAAACCTCATGAGGTTGGCTTGTGCCCACCTCTGCAGCCTGTCCAGGTCCTTCTAAATGGATCCCTTCCCTCCAACATGTCTGCTGCCCCACACAGCTTGGTGTCGTCAGCAAAATTGCTGAGGCTGCACTCAATACCTCTGTTCATGGCACTGACAAAGATGTTGAACAAGACTGGTCCCAGGACTGATCCCTGAGGGACTCCACTTGTCACTGCCTCTGCTGGGACATGGAGCCATTGACAGCCACTCTTTGGGTGCAGTCATCAAGCCAGTTCTTTATCTATCCAGTAGTCCACACATCAAACCCATGTCTCACCAGCTTGGAGACCAGGATGTGGTGTGGGACAGTGTCAAAGGCTTTGCTCAGGTCCAGGTAAATGACATCAGTTGCTTGCCCCTCATCTGTTAATGTGACCTTTCATAGAAGGCCACCAGGTTTGTCAGGTAGGATTTGCCCTTGGTGAAGCCATCCTGATTGTACTCAATTATATGAGTATTTAAAGAACATCCAGCCTTAACTGTAGTCTCATTGCCATTTCTCTAGTGTCCATCTGCCTTAAACACAAATCCTGCTCCTTCTGCTATCACATAAGCTGCTCAGACTGAGTGTCATGCCAACCACAAGTTGGTTCAGCAACCCAACAGAAAAAAAACCCTTCTAAACAAACACCAAGTTGACAATTTTGGTGATACTTGAATATACTTGAGCACCAGACTCTGAAGTGTAGGTCAATAAAGATGAAGGATTTGACTCAAGAAGCACCCTATATTTCTGTATCCAAGTTTTAGGTTTCATCTGAACAAAAAAAAGATGTATTTTTAAAGTGCTTAGTTGCCATTATAAACCAATCTGACCTAAAAACCTGTTTTCTGTTATTTTTGCTCACTTTTTGCATGTAATCAGTCTCATAAACTATCACATGAACTATGACTCTATGAGGTAAAACCATATAAATGCATCCAATTGCAAAGTCCTTACCTCTTCCATCTTTTGTCCAGGCTTCTTCCTCATCAAGATGCACATCTCCACCAATACCCTCACCAGGCTGGAAAGCATGAGCGAGCTGCCCGTTGGGGCCATCAAAGGGAGAGTTGTCACGGTGATCTAAAACAAAGAGGAGAAGAATCAATTAGAATTTTAAATAATTTCTGTAATTGCAAGTGGCTGTTTAATATGTAAAAGTATCAATATTACCTCTATAAGCAAAAGAGATCATTATATCTGCTTCTTTGTCTTCAACCCTTTGGAATGTTAGTGGTGTCACATTGCTCCAGACATGGAGAGCTTTTCGGATTGCTTCATCTACATCAGTTTGTCTCATTTTGGGAGTGTAATTCAAAATCCTTCAAAGCAAACCCAACACATCATTTATCACCAAGAATACAGCATTTTAGAAAAAAAAACCCCAACCAAACAACAAAAACCACAGCAAACAAACAAAACCCAACCAACCAAACCCCCACAAAAAAAACCTACAAAAAAACCCCAACAAACCCAGCTTGTGCAAAAGTAAGAAATTTTATTTATGTCTTCTATGAATGAAAAAAAAAAAATAGTTTCAATTTAGAGATCATGTCTTTCAGAAATCAGTTAATCACTCTGGATGTCTTTATATGGCATAATGTACTTAATTTAGACTTCCTCAGGTTGGAATACAAGATTTATATACTTCTGAAGCAGATTAGAAGAAGTTACCTGTATGTCAGATTTTTTTTTTTCCATTTGGGATTTCCTTCTGTGAACACATATTGCCCTATATCAGGTACACCACATCTGGGCTTTTTCATCATCTCCAATGTATCAAGATCAGGTTTCCCAGTCACTTTCAGTCCAAAGAATGCCTGCATTTCCTTCAGCTTTGCAACAAGATGATTTTCACCCTTGGTTCTTAAATGAGGATGCTGATCCACTTGAAGATCGTAGAAACTCTGTAGATAGCTCTGAATCAGAGTTTGAAGAGAAGAAAAGAAGAGCATTGTGGCATATCAGTTCTGTCTTCAGTCATGCTTACATTTACTAAGTAATCTTGAACCCTTTCCATATCAAAAAGCCCTCTTTTTGCCAGGAGCAAACCCAGCCTATTTTCCACAGGAATTGGTGTGAAGAGTCAAGTCAGATCTAGATGAGAGTTTTCATATAGTTTTCTGAATTTCTCATTTCTCTGAATGAATATATGGAGAAATGCGAAGAAATATCTTTACATTTTACTATTAATCATTACATTTTTTTTAAGTACTTTTAAAAGGTTTTTTTGGTTTTGTTTTTTTTTTTTTTTTTTTTTTCTAAATTTCAGTCTAATGTCAAAACTTATGAGGAAACTTCTGCCTGATTTTTTTTTTTCCTCAAGGAAATAGAAATTGGCAGGGAGATTCCACACAACCAGTGCACCCAACAAAGCAAGAGACTACTGCTGGAGACTCAGAACTTAAATGAATCACGCCTTTTATTTTTAGCTATGAAATAAGATGTTAGAAACTCAGGATTTCCTACTGTATGTCCACAAATTTGTCTCCAACAAATAGTGAGATGCCTGTGTAAGTGTTGTATTTCTCCTAGAGGTCCCTTTTTTCAAAGTCATTCCACAAGAGGTCCATTCAGTAAAAGGTTGAAACAGGTGCCTGCTTCAAGGAAGCTGACTCCCTTATGTTACTAAGAGCAGTCATGTCACAAGTTTCAAAGCACATTCTGAAATTTAAATTGTCAGTGACTTTGACAATTTCTGTAGAGCCACAGAATCTTGCTGCTAGAACTCATACTTCAGTAGGTTTGTTATTACTTTACTGACATCAAAATGATGTTATGCAATATTGAGGTAGGCTTAGGGTAAATAATGTAATTCTCACATGTTTTCTAGATTGATAGTAAAAGCTTTCTCTCCAAATCCCTGCCATAACCTCTGAAAAGATTGAAATTATAGTTGTCTCAATGAAAGGCATTGAGAAATATTTACCTCTACAAGCTGCAGGGTTTTTTCTTCATCTTCTGTTTCTGGAGCCACAGGAAAAGCAAAGGAGATGCCCACATACAGCAACAGAAGAAGCAAAAGCGTCCTCATCATTCTCTAAGGTCGTCTGCCTCAGTTTCACTCGAGCTGTGGGACACACTTCTCAGCTCTGTTTATATAGCTAATTTGTAAATCAATGGCAGTGACTCATGCTGTACAATATCCTCTGATTAGTAAAAATGATGCATAACTGTTTCATCATCAGGTAGTGACACAATATGTTTAACTAATGTTACTGTCCCTATTTTGCCTGAGCCTTCTGTTTTGGGCAATATCTTGGTGTGTTTAACAAATAAGGAAATAACTTTTACTTAAAATCTGGTGCTGCATTTCATAGCCTGTTTGTTTGTTTGTTGTAATAATGTACTTAAACTATTTATGACACAAGATCTTGACAGGCTGAAGAAATTATCAGTAGTTGTAATATATAACTATATAGTAGCTAACAAAATATAGTGGTTGGTATACAAAATATAGAATTACCATATCGTAGTTAATAAAATGTAGAATTGTGAATAATGTTATTCTATTTATATGATATAGATGTTTTAATATAAAACAAAATATAGCATATTATGTCATAATATGTGATAAAAATGTGAAAAAAACCCCCAACAGTACAGACAACCAACCTTATCCAGGAGTAATCAGCGTCAAAACTCCAGAAAGGCTCTCAACAGTTAACTAAAATTTCTATCTGAAACAGTCTTATGACATAGCTAGTAAAGCTAAGTGCTAAAATTATTCAAATCATTATCTATATATTCAAATTATAAAAATATATTAAACTATAGTCTATATATTAAAATTATTTTAAAAGATAGAAAATATATATTAAAAACATAGAAATATATATTATATATTTGAAGTATATAAAAAAAATACTGGTATAAACAGAACTTGTCGTGTTACTGGAATTCATAAACTGTTTTTCCATGTGTGTAGTAAATAGTGTTTATACTCTTGCCAGCATTAATAAGATCTCACCTGCAATAACATTTTTGGATCTAGGCAGAGAGAGATGAGCTCTGGTAGGAAAGAGGCCTTGAAGCCCAACAGGAATTTTCGTGAGTCTGGAAAATGAAGATTAAAGGAACCGTTCTCTGTTTCATGGAAGGAAGAGTGAGAGATGCCATGCTAAATGTTGCTGAATGCACAAAATGTTTTTGCTAAAAGGGAAACAGTGATTGTTCTCCAGGACTCTAGGGTGGTCTTAAACAATAGTGACTAATTTTAAACATGACATCTGGGGTTCAACTGCCTGAGTATTAGTGACATTTGAGATACTCTAGGGAGGAATCCCACCTGATCTCTAGCTGTCCAGGAAGGATGCAGATCGTCACAGCTCCTGTGTCATAGCAGCCAGCTCGAACTGGGTGTCTTAAGTGCAGGTAAATGAGTAATGAGGTGGAATCAGCTTAAAGTGTTTCATTGTGTAGATAGCCATAAATTATTTAGGTGTCTAAGCTCCCATTTTGGACAATAGATTCTAGAGTGATTCAACTGGCCATAGACTTAAAGCTGAAATGTATTGCTCTCTAGACTTCATTGTCTGTTCTGGCAACAATAATCATAGAAAAGTGTAGACCCCTAAATTGAGGAAATATTTCTAACTTCAAGGACAGCTAAGCACCAGAGTGAATATCCTGAAGTGGTTGCATGTTTGCTAACTCTGGAACCTATCAAGTACAGGCTGGACACCTTTCAGAATGGCTTCCGTGTTCCTGTCCTTATTCATAGAATCACAGAATCAATCATAGAATCATAGAATCATAGAATCAGTCATAGAATCATAGAATCATAGAATCACAGAATCAACCAGGTTAGAGAGGTAAAGACCCTCCTTGGAAACCTGGAAAAGGAAACAGTAAATGCTAGTGTGAGAAAGAGAAGCACAAATGTGTATCATTATAATTTTTCTTTTTCTGATAGATGAGCAATTTTGCTCTGAAGGAGCTTAGTACAGGATGAACATGTTAATTGTGCTAGGAATTATCTCTCAGTTTTCAAAAAGGTCAGAAAAAAAATAATGTTCTTAGCATGTTATTCTATACTCATTGTAATGTAGCACCCCCTGATTATATTTAGATTAGTAAAGCAGACATAATTCCTGGGAAAAGCCAACTACTTTATACCTCCCCATGACAGTTTGCTTGTCTGGAGTGATTATCTAGAGGCAATACAGGACCTTGCAAAAGCAGAAGCAGCAACTCAATGCTGGTCTTTGAAATATAGAATCATAGAATCATAGAATGGTAAGGTTGGAAGGGACCTCAAGGATCATCTAGTTCCAGCCCCCTGCCATAGGCAGGGACACCTCCCACTAGCACAGCCCACTCAAGTCCTCCTCCAACCTGGCCTTGAACACCTCCAGGGAGGGAGCATCCACAACCTCCCTGGGCAACCTGTTCCAGTGCCTCACCACCCTCACTGTAAAGAACTTCCTCCTAACATCCAGTTTAAATCTCCCCTCTGCCAGTTTAAACCCATTGCCCCTTGTCCTCTCCAAAGGCTACAGCTTTTGTATGTATAAAGAGATTCAGCCTTATGGTTTTAGTGTTGGTTATTCTTAATATATCTTGATTTTTCAGAAAGGAACACGAACTATTTGTTGCATACTTCTCTAAAGTCTTGGTTACAACTCATATGATCTTGGGATTTCATAGAATCATAAAATGGTAAGGTTGGAAGGGACCTCAAAGATCACTCAGTTCCAAGCCCCTGCCATAGGCAGGGACACCTCCCACTAGTGAAATGCTACTGTAGCTCTGTGTCTAAACTGGTTCCATTTCCTTGTAAATATTTCTCCTTCATTGTGTTTCTGTAGGTTGGTTTATATAGTTCCTGATTTAATACCTCCATTCTTCTTATTATTATTATTTTTTCTTTTTCCTCTGAGCGATTAACTCCTTATTTCTTCTTTCCCTTTTTATTTCCTGAAGGCAGCATAGGCATGCTTAAACACATGCAGGAAAAGAAGAGATGCAGATTATTCAGATGCGCCAGAAGCCGAGATGGAAACATTAAGAAACCATGTTTTGTGGTTCTGCTGCCTTGCACATTACTGCAGAGGCTTCATGACTGAATTTTAATGTGACAAAGAGGATATTGATGTAAGCAAGGGTGAGAGGGAGCATTTGGTTATTTTCCAGGAAGCTTTAAATAAACTATTTTCCAAGGCAACCAGTGGCAGGACTAGAAAGAACTGGGCTCCAGCACACGCTGTGGGAACTGTTTATGTATTTGAAGAACCATCAAGTGAAAAACTTTAATCAGGAAGAGGAAGCAGAAGTAGTGGTTTCTCTCTGTCTTGGGAATTTCCACAGGTTTTGGCTAAAAAGTCATGACCCATTTACTGTCTGTATTGCCCTCTTACTGCGTGTGCTTTGGCACATCTTTCTTGAGTGAGGGAAGGGTAGGTTTCAGCCATCTGATTTTCTGTGCTGGTCTGAGGCTAATTGGAATATTGTAAAGAAAATAATTATATTATAGGTTGTGAAAAGCAAACAATGATGTCTACTTCACCCATAGGCATGCTGAGATGTATAAGAACAAGAACACAAACATAGCTAAGAGAGAGAGTTTCTGTCTCTCTGGGAGCTGGTGTGTCTGCTGGTCTCTCTGCTGAGTAACCCAACTAACCACTCTGCTTCTAACCCCCCTTGTCAATCCTCCAAGATCACCTTGCACATAAGGCAGACCCTGGGGTAAGGTAGAGGGGAGGAAAGAAGGTGGAAGGGTGGTTGGGAGGCCCTCCTGGGGACTGATTTCTGGGAAGGGTGTTGTGTTTCTGTATTACCTTTAACGTATATATTTCTGTAAATATTCCTGTTTATTGTGTATATATCTGCTTGAATATTGTGCTAAGCTGTAAATAGAGCTTCAGTCCTTAACTTCCAGCTGGTTGAGTCTAACCTGGGTGATTTTTCATAGCATGGCGGGGGGGGTGGGTAACTCTCAAACCATCACATTTTCACATGGTGTGGCAGCTGGTACATTGGCACTCTTTCTTTTTCAAGCACTTTCCTTTGGACAAAAGCTCAAAACTAAACAGGAGACATGAATATGCCGAAAAGAAACCAAAATCCCTCACTTGCTGAGTGCCAAGTGGTACCTACAGAGTCACTCTCATTGTTTTAGGAATCATTGTGTTGCACCTGCATCTGACCCACACAGTTCCTACAAGCATCTCACTAAACCCCATTTCTAGTTATTTCCCCATGCCAGGGCCTCTGTCCTTTGTTCAAGAGTGTGTGTGTAGGTCTTAGTGACAGCCCTTGAGACAGGATCGAGGCCTGGAGCTCCTTGTGCCTGTGTGCATATGTATGTGTGAGAGCACTAATGAAGATCCAGCTGGATGAGCCAGTGAGAAAGGTAAGAGACTGGGAGCTGAGTCTGGCCATAAGTCAGGGCTGAATATCGTAGAGCCAGAGGGACCCAAGTCAGCACTTGGGGATGCTGTGGGATCTGGGGTGAGTTAAAAATCTGTTTGTATGTGTGTGCATGAGGCAGCAGAGGACACCAGCACATGGAAGGGCAGTGGATGGCTGGGTAGCATGTCTGCCCTCAGCTGCTAGGTGACCTGTAGTGTCTTTGTGTGTGTGGACTTGTGTGCATTTGTCTGTGCATGTGCCCACTGGAAATGCACACTCAAGTCTCATTACCAACTGGATCGAGAGGTGTGGAGCTGCAACAATTTCACCTCTGTCAGGGTGCCAGATAACACACTGGTCCTGGTTGAAGTTTGCCAAAACTCTCCATGTAGCCAATGAAGAGAGATAAACTTTGCACTTACCTACTTCTAGTTGTTCTCCAGAGGTAGTTGTTGCCTGTATTGTGAGCACCAGGACCTCACACAGGTCACCACAAATAACCCAAACAGATCTGGGACCCATCTTCTAAGTCACTGACAAATCCAAACTAGGTGCCTAACCAAGAGGAGGTTGACACTGTTGCTAAGAGTGGATCATCATTTTCAAGGCTCTTTTCATTGTATACTCAGGCAGTACAGACTTGTGTCTCTTTACTAGCAATAATCCTGATTTATTTACACACATTTCTCTAGAATAATTTGCCTATTCTGCTAATTATCCTTGATAATACCTTAAAATGTTCTAATGGCTTCCATTCTTCCCTCCTTAAGGAGAAACTTCCACCCACACTCTTCACTAAATGATGGAAAAATAAATTCACAGTGTGAGTCACAGTGAGGGGTTCCCTAAATCAAAGTTTCTCACAACAGGTTTACCATAGAAAAGGGAACTTTGATTGGTGGTTCTGCAATTTTAATGTTACATAAAGTTAGAAGTGGTACTTCATTATTCTAAGAATTGTTTTTTTCCATAATTCATCCCAATGATGTTAGCAGTTGCTTTCTCAGTAGCAGGTGGCTCTGCAAAACGCAGTCACCATTCTTGCAGGAAGTAATTATAAGTTCATTCAGGACCACAGAGGCTTACCTTAGTCTCCTCATGCCTTTCCAACCTGTTTTGAAGCAATAACACAAAACTCGTTCTGCAAATCCAGAATGTTAACCTGAAACCTACTTGGAGCATGTAACTTTCCATGAAGAGACTGAAGTATTGAAAGTATTAATCATGTCACTGTGCAGCAATATTCAAATGGTTGCCAGACATTTGCATGAAGTTAGAGAATTCATTAGGAATTTTCTCTTAAGGTCGAGGCACTTAGTGCCATGGTCTAGTTGATTGGCTAGGACTGGGTGGTACGTTGGACTGGATGATCTTTGAGGTCTCTTCCACCCTGGTTGATTCTATGATTCTATGATTCTATTTACATTTCAACAGCATGGTGAAAAAGTCAAAGACATCCCCCAGGTCAAATGTCTGGAAGTTCATACAAGCTTGTGGCACAACGTCACCTGGAGGGAAACGCTTCCTGTGCAGAAACACTGTTGATTCTGCTCTGGCAGAGTGATCAGTCACTGTTTGCGAACCAGGGTGCTGCTCTGGGCAGTACTAGCAGCGCAATGCTGTAGTTCAAACCATGCTGCAGTCCAAAGGCCGCTGTGATAGGGCTCAGGATGTCAGGTGCTGAATCAGTCCTAATTGTTCTATTATAAAAGAGCAATTCAGCATGACAAGTCACAGACCCAGGCAGTCCTGAGTTACACCTCAGTGACTTTCACAATTGCAGACATGGCATCAACAATGATTTCAGTAAAAGGAGAAGGGAAGGAGTGCCACTTCCATGCCAAGCACCTGTTCCTTGAACACAGGACAACCAAATCACATTCTTCATCCTGGAGCTGAGCTGTTGTCTGGGATGCAAACCTGTTCTGTTGTGTCCCGTGCCCGACTTCCTTGATGGCAGACAGGCCCTAGTTTGCCTTGCAGAACCAATCTCACCAACTTACATGCTTGAAGTCCTTTGCCTTAAACTTGGCAGTTGTCATGCAAGCTGTGTAGATGTAAAATTTGCACTGAAAGATGCAGAAAGAAGAGATCAATGTCTCCACAGTGTTCTGCAAAATAAATTTGCACGTAGCTGGGCAATTTGACACATACAGGAATTGCTATAGGTTCAAAAGCTCCCAGGTGGATGCATGGCACTAGTGTCAACACATCCCATGGGACATTTATCACTTGTGCACCTGCAAGGGCAGTTACCTTGCTGGAAGGCAGCAAACATGAACAGGGTGAATGAAGACCAACCAGGTGGCAGAGGCTGCCAGGAAATCATAGAATCATAGAATGGTACCTTGCACATAAGGTAGACCCTGGGGTAAGGTAGAGGGGTGGAGAGAAGGTGGAAGGGTGGTTGGGAGCCCCTCCTGGGGACTTTGATTTGTGGGAGGGCGATTGTGTTTCTGTATTACCTTTAACTTGTATATTTCTGTAAATATTCCTGTATATTGTGTACATATCTGCTTGTCTGTTGTGCTAAGATGTAAATAGAACTCCCAAACCATCACAAAGCAGTAAGAAAAAGAACATCTAAATGAAACAGGAACAGGTTGCCCAGGGAGGTTGTGGATACTCCCTCCCTGGATGTGTTCAAGGCCAGATTGGATGAGGCCTTGAGTAACCTGTACTAGTGGGAGGTGTCCCTGCCTATGGCAGGGGGTTGGAACTAGATGATCCTTGAGGTCCCTTCCAACCTTACCATTCTATGATTCTATGATTCTATGAAACTGCTTTTTTTTCCTGGCAAGGGTAATGTTTGACTTTGCAAGTTGGACCTCCTGGATTGTGTCTGATGACACTATGAAGTCCCCAGCAAACAAAAGGGAAATATATGCATTCAGATGTAGGCGAAATGTGGTCCAAGGCAAGATGATGAAAACCACAATGAATGAGACCATTATAAATAAAACATTGAAAAAACCAAAATAATTATTGTGATCTGAATTCTAGAAGAGAGTTACATGATTAACTTTTTCCTTGTGAAGACATTTATGTCTTCACTTGATTTTCCATGCAAAACAGGCTAGAAAGGTGCTATGGTATGGAAAAAAAAAATCTGATGTGTTTAGAAGACTGAGAAAGCTATAACTGAGATGCTTGTGCTGAGCATCCACAGTCAATGAAAATATCAACTTGGAGCCCAGGTGTCAAACTGTATCTCAGAGGAGTACAGGATATTGAATATAGCTCAATGACTTTCAGTTCAAAAGCCTGCCTTGATTCCAATGAGGCTGACTTGGAGTACCCTAGTACCTGAGACTTCCAAGCAAGAATTGTGAGGCAAACTAAATGATCTGAGTTGTATTAAGGCAGACAGTGCTAGAATTAGGCAAACTCTACTTTTACAAATCAAAGAATTCATATTCAACAGCCAGTATGACCATCTGTGGGTACACACTCTGTGAAATAAGGAAGGAAAGAGTCCCAACTAGTTGAAAAACATCGACATCAAGGAAGGGGCTAGTTAGATGAGTATTTAGGAGCCAGGAAACTACAAAATAATAACAAAATGTCTAGGACAAGCCAACTTTGCTCCAAATACTGTAATCTTATATTTCCAAACAGCTGGAAAGATAAGAGCCAAGAGAGTTTATGCCATTTAAATGCAGTTAACGACAGTGTAGGTTCTATGGATGGCACAGATACTGTAGAGGAGGATCAGGAGTAGGAGCAACTGGAAAAGCCACTTAAACCCAGGATGGTTATAAATGTCTTTTAGAAAGTGAAAATTTATAAAGTGTAAAACCAAACCATTCATGTTTCTTTTTCAGTCTTACTGATGAAGCCTTGCAGTCATGACAGCACTCAAAAAGTCATATGAGAAATGTGAAAGTAAACTAGAATCAAAAAACAAGAGCAGCATGAGGCAAATAATAAAGAATAGATAGTATCATAGAATCATAGAATGGTTTGGGTTGGAAGGAACCTCCAAAAGTCATTTAGTCTAATTCCCCTGCAGTAAGCAAGGGCATCCTGAAATATTTCCTACTAATTCAATAGAAACATTCAAGCTAGAAGACTTGAACTTGCCTCTCTAACCTTGTCAGTATCACACACTAATCAGAGCTACTCATTTCCTCTCCTTGGCCTGCTGTAGTTAAAGCTAATCATTTTGATTGTAGTTGTTAGTCAGCAAAGTCTTGTTTACCACCTCCACAGCAGGGTGTGGCAGCACTATTTGTCTTCGCAAGACTGAGAGTGTCAGAATGTGCTTTGGACCTTGACAGAACTCAGATAGAACTTGCTCAGTGTCTAGATCCACACCGAGTTGCTCCACTGGAGACCTGGGGATTGATTCTAATTGACAAGCAGCTGAATGTGAGCCAGCAGTGTGCCCAGGTGGCAAAGAAAGCCAATGCCATCCTGGTTTGCATTAGAAATGCTGTGTCCAGCAGGAGTAGGGAAGTGACTGTCCCCTTGTACTTGGCTTTGGTGAGGCTACACCTTGAGTGTTGTGTTCAGTTTTGGACATCTCAGTACAAGAGGGATGTGGAGGTGCTGGAGAGAGTGCAGAGGAAGGCAATAAAGCTGGTGAAGGGCCTGGAGAATAAATCTTATGAAGAGCAACTGAAGGAGCTGGGGATGGTAAGTTTGGAAAAGAGGAGGCTGAGGGGAGACCTCATTGCTGTCCATAACTACCTGAAAGGACATTGTAGAGAGGTTGGTGCTGGTCTCTTCTCACGGGTAGATAATGACAGACCAAGAAGGAACAGCCTCAGGCTGTGACTGGGTATGTTTAGACTGGATATTAGGAAAATTTTTTTCCCAGCAAGGGTGGCCAGGCACTGGAATGGGCTGGGCAGAGAGGTGGTGGAATCACCAACCCTGGATCTGCTTAAAGGTCATTTGGGTGTGCTTGCTTGGGGATATGGTTTAGGGTGAACCTTATAGAGTAGGGATAACAATTGGATTTGGTGAACCTGAGGGTCTTTTCCAACCTGAACATTTCTGTGATTCTGTGATTTGAGCAGTCCTGCATCAGATAAAAGCATTCTATAAATGCTGAAATACCTCAGCATGTTCATAGGATGCAACTGTATGTCCTGAAGGGATCAGAGGCAATGAACACAAACTGAAGAACACGAGGTTCCCTCCAAACACCAGGAAAACCATTTTCACTGACACAGTTGTCTAGTGAGGTGGTAGAGTATCTTTGGATATGTGCAAAACCACTATCTTCAACAAACACCCAGAGCAGGAAGGCTGGACCAGATGTTCAAGCAACCTTACACACTCTGTGATTTTGTGACTCATGGAGAAGAGGAATCAAACAGCAGAACTATCTTTTCTCCGGTTTAAAGGGTTTTTTTTGTTTGGGTTTTGTTTTGATTTGGGTTTCTTTTGCGTCTCTTTTTTTAGGGAAGCTGTCTAGTGAGTGGGAGACAGTGGGTACTGGGTGAGATTTTTTTTTTTTAATATATAAAAGATACCTTCTCTAAGACCATATATCTTGATAGCTGTTAGGACTGTGCCTAGGTGGCCAAGAAGGCCAGTGACATTTTGACCTGTATCAAAGGCAGTGTGTCCATCAGGACTTAGGGAGTGATCATGTCCCTGTACTTGGCCCTGCTGAGGCCACAGCTTGAGTACTGCATTCGGTTCCTGATACCACAGTATAGGAAAGGCATTGAGGTCCTGAAGGGTGTCCAGAGAAGAGCAGGGAAGCTGTTGAAGGGTTTGGAGGGCATGTCCTGTGAGGAGTGGCTGAGGGAACTGGGGCTGTTTAGTCTGGAGAAGACAAAGCTATGAGGAGATCTTACTGCCCTCTACAACTACCCAAAAGGAAATTGTAGTGAGGCTGATGTTGGTCTCTTTTCCCAAGTAACTAGTAATAGGATAAGAAGAAATAGGCTTAAGTTGTGCCAGGAGAGGCTCAGATTGGATATTAGGAAAAAATTCTCTACTGAAAGAGTGGTGAGGCATTGGAAAAGGCTGCCCATGGAGGTAGTGGAGTCACCATTTCTGGAGGTCTTTAAGAAGCCTGTAGATGTGGCACTTCAAGACATAGTTTAGAGATCGTGGTAACTGGGTTATGGTTGGACTTGATGATCTTAAAGGTCTTTTCCAACCTTAGTGATTCTATGAATACTTGTGGGCCCATAAGTAGCGTTACCAAGCCATGCCTGACTCCAGCAGCACTGAACTGCAGCTGCTGTATGTCTGTTCCCCTGGGCTAGAAGGCCATTAGGCTGGTCGCAGAGATTATCACAGACAGAAAACATGGAGCACTTGGACAAATATGAAAAGGACTGGTGGCCCCGTCCCTTCCCTCTCTTCTGGCTGATGAGGACTTCCCTCCACTGGTGAAATATTGAGATGGGAATACAGTCTGGATGCCCTCAGCAGCCAGGCTGAAGCACTCAGTCCTCTCAGCAGGTACCCCCATACCTGATGTATCCTTTAATGTGTGAGTCCTGAAGCTTCAGTTGCTGCTACTCTTTTTTACCTATCCAGCAATGAATCCCACTTGAAGTTCGCCGAAACAGATAGAGCTCACCCACGCATAAGATACATTTTGCTGTGAAAAGAGATGGAGGGCATGGCTTAAAAAGCACAGTGACCTGCAGCCTGCTCATGTGTAACCAGCCCCCTTCATCCACTTACCCCTCTATTTTCCAAAACCTGTTCCTCCCCAGTCTACCTTGATCATTCCCTTGCTCCACCTTTGGTCTCTTCACTAAGTAATCCATATTAAATTTTACGGATTCTCACAGGCCCCTTTGAACATGACATACTAAGTCTTACAAAATCCCCAAATGCTCTCTAATTGGATACTGATCCCTTTCATCCCAGCAGTGATATCTCAGACTGTGACCTGATGGGACCCTCTCCTGTTGACACATGGTGAAGTGTCCGCCAGCCCGTAAAGGCTTTCCTGGGACATCTGTAGAGGAATGGAGGAAGGTCATGGATGATTGGAGTTCCCTGGTTGCTATCGTGCCCCTCTGTCCTTGTGTTTGTGAAGATGAGCCTTTAATCACATATAAATCAATCTATAAGAAATCACACATAAATCAAACTATCTTGGACTAGGACTCATTACACTTAAGCTTAGCTTTCAATAATTGTCTGTGTAATACAACTCCTCAAACAGGGTGCCTCTGCAGTTAGCAATGAAAAGGAGCGCTTCCATCCCATTTCAGGCTGAGAGATGCTGCTCTCTGGACCTCTTGTCTGTCTCTCTGTAATTATGAGCAGTAGCTTCAATTAGCCATCTTGCTTAACTTTGGAACAGCTAAACCTAGTTGAAAGCAATCCTAGCTCTAGGAACAGAAATACTCTTCCTCATGAACTCCTGGCTAGTAGGGCTCTGAGTAGGTTGATGTTCAGCACGAAGAGTGAAAAGACACAAACAAAGACATAAACTTGTATCAAAAAGTAAAAAATTGCGGTATTCTTTGGAAATGGCAGTCCTGGTGTTAATTACATGCATATACACACAACAGCATGTTAGAAAATGTTCTCTTATTTACAGAAACACAGATTTTGCAGGTGTTGAGGTTGGTTGACTAACACTGAATCACCTACACCTTCCACAGATTTACAAAAAAAAAGTGTGTCTGGTGTGCAAGAGTAGTGCATTCTTTCCAACACCATTGCAGATTTCATTTTCTCAGCATGGAAACCAGAAGCTGCTATTCAGGAGGCGTGTAACTCTCTTCTTAACAGGGTCAAACTCAAATTGTTTTTTCCCAAGGAAGAAATAAAGGAAATCTAGGGAAAAAACAAACACCCAGATGAATTATTTTGTTGCAAGTGTAATGATTAGTATGCTTCAGCAACAGAAAGAGCTCAGTAAATCTTTGGATGCATTTACAGCATATGCTCCCAGGTGTTAACTCTGTAAAATGGTACACAGTAGCATGGGGACACCTCCCATGGTAAAGCAGCCATGCACACACTGCATAATATACTTAATGAATCCCCTGGTGACCTTAAGAAAATCCATCCTGTGTGTTTCTGAAGTTTAAAATACCTGCTGTTATGCAACAGCTGTGTTGAAACCCTCCAGAAGGGTGTATGTCTTGCCACCTGTGGGTAGGTATTGCACAGCATGGAGTATGATACAGGGCATGGCAAGGTGTGCCCAGGTACAAGCTTGCTGGATTGCTGCCAGATGCTATGCAGGGAAGGAGAGATATAGCCTGGGGCAGCTGTTCCCACACTGCCCTTCAGGGGTGACAGCTGCAGTTAAGCATCCCCAGCTCCACATGTAAGACTCATTTTGGAGGTTACTCCAAGACAGAGTTGCTGGGAAGCAATTAACATGCATGGGTTTTGCTGACCAGGAGATGAGTGTCTAGGAAACAACTGGAAACTGCTGTTTGAATGTGCAGACATACCCTTGTGGATGTATAGACATCTGCTTGTCTAAGTAACATTCTCCTTCATTCAGGAGAAGCTAGTGCCAATTGTTGTTCTGGCAGCAGTGCCTTTCTATCTCAGAGGGCCAGGCTGTGACAGCTTTGCTCACAGCAGGTGGACCTTATGTTAAGTCAACACTGTCTTGAATGGTGCTCTTCATGGTGTGAGGTGCACATCAGCATGAATACATAAATACCAATCTGTCCCTTAGAGCTGGACTTTCCTGCAGTGAAACTGACACCAAAGTTGCATCACTACTGCATTTCAGGGGGGAAAAGTGAAGCATGTGTGTGTTACAAGGCTATTTCAGAGTCTTATTGGTCATCCTGAGGACTATGAGCAGCGCTTTGTATTGCCTTTCTCTGTCCAGGCACTGCCAGCTCTGTGATCCTGAGCATTTCACACAGATCTTACTAAGAACAGTTACTCACGTTGATGTTGAAAAACAGCATCGATCTTCCCATTAATTCCTGGAAATACATCTCTTATCAGTTTAGGCTTCCTGTCCATAGACTGACTTCTTTTATCATAACTGAGAAAAATGATAAACAACTCAGTGTCAATGAAAACTCCAAACAACTCACATTTAATTCTGCTCACCTCATTCAGTATCATTTAGGCAGACACGATGTGCCATAAATCATTATTACTTTATTAGCTGAAAGGATTGCTTCCTTTTACATTGTCTCAAATATGTGTAATATAACAAGTTCTGAACCATCACCACAAATCTGTTAAGGATTTTTTTTCTAAAAGACTGTACCTAAAGGAGAGGTAGATAATCCATCTCAAACATAAGTCGGATTTGTAAGATGATAAAAAGATTGGTTTTTTGTACCTGTCAGGAATCCTGATCAGAAAAAAATCAATTTTTTTTCTTAAGGTCTAATTTACTTTAAGTCATTTTACTTGTTATTTTCAGGCCATTACATTCTTGGTGAAGCGCAGTTTGTTTGTGATGAAATATATGAAGGATTCTGAAAGCATTTTTCTTCTGATCCCTTTTCTTGGCAAGAGATTTAATAATCAGACAAACAGCTGTGAGAATTTGAACTATGATGTGTAATTATAATCTTCTGTTTAACCTACAAATTATATAGCTCCAGGGTGATGTCTGTATGTACAATGTCTTGGCTACTGGGGTGGCAGAAAGAAGAGAACTTGTGCCATTCATCTACAAAAGCTCAGGTTTTCTACTGCTTCTGTTATAAGGAGCATCTCCTGCAGTTGTTGGAAGCATATTTCCTGTAACAAAAACTTGATTGGAAAGAGGAAACAATAGCCATGCCCAGCAGGTAATTATTTGCCTTACATGGCATTAAAAGCAACTTGAAATGATCTGTAGGTAGCTGGAAAAAGGGTGGATTCCCCTTTCCCAAAGAAACCTTTTTGTTATGAATAGTGAGGCTCTGACTGATTTCCTGAGATAATTCATGGAGCTGTAGGATGTTCGTTTGGTTTTGGTTTTGTTCCCCCCCCCCCCAGGTAGTTAAATGTAAACAAAACCACAAATAAGCAAGAGAACTTAAATAATTAAACAAATTAAAAGAAAAGCTAAAATCACTGTTTCACCTCTCTTTCAAATATTTTTTTCCATAACAAGTTGTGGCAGTGAAAGAGATTACCAAACAGATATGACTAATGCATCCTAAATCATGACAGGATATCGAGCATGTGATGATGTTTGCTGCTATTTAGGAAAGCAACACAGGAAATGTTACCTCCAGAATTTGTCTTCTGTGAAGTAATATGTTTTACCCTCCTTTCCATTATAAAATGCAGCATCAATTTTGGTAACATCCTTTGGGAAGCCCAGAGTGTGGAGTTTTTGGGGGTATCCAGGAAGTATGGTATCTCCTCTCACAACCCAGAATTCATTCCCTATGAAGAAAAGTTGATGAACACATGCTATCAGTATCTTATTCTGGGAATGACACAAAATCCTTTTCATTAAAGCTATTCTGTCAATGGAAAAATGCAGAAAGGCAACAGCAGTTACTCGAAAACATTCTTGATACTGGCTCCTCTAGAGTATACAAAAATTACAAGAGTGGTTTTTTGTACCACATGTCATGAAACCCAAAATCTCAGGCTTCTTTCATAATTATGTTAGTTTTCTACAAGCTGAGAAGAAGTACGTGTTTTATTTTTTTAAATTAAATTGACAACTTTCCAGAGAAAAGGAGAACAATGACACATATCTTAGGCAATGAAATTTCTCTATATTGACATTAAAAAATAAGACACATGTTCCTTATCTTGGATGATATCTCTGTTGAATCATAGAATTGCCAGGCCTGGAAGGGACCTCAAGGATCACCTTGTTTCAACCCTCCTGGCATAGGCAAAGACACCTCGCACTAGATCAAGTTGCTCAGAGCCTCATCCAGAATGGCCTTAAAGACCTTCTGGGATGGGGCTTCCGCCACCTCTCTGAGCAACCTGTTCCACTGTCTCACCACCCTCACAGTGAAGAACTTCTTAACATCCAATCTAAATCTACTCATTACTACCTCTGTGATTGAAATACACCAGTTTAGTTGGTTCTTGTGGAATCTTGCAGAAAGAGCTCAAGTACATTTTAAGCACAGCACAAACTCTTCAGGTTACTTGAAAAGATAACATAGGGAAAAGAAGAAGAAAGAAGAAAGGAGAAAGAAGGAAGAAGAAAGAAAAAAGACAGAAAGAAGAAGAAAAGAAGAAAGAAAGAAGACAGAAAGAAGAAGAAAAGAAGAAAGAAAGAAGAAAAAAAGCAGAAAGAAGACAACACTTTTACCTTTAAAAATGAAGGCTTCGTCTTTCTCAGGAATTTCATAGGCAGCATCAAGACCAGGGTGCAGCCGTGGCCAGAAGGAAGATACTAAATTGAAGGCAGCTGTTGTGACTGCAGGATGCTTGCGCCAAAAATGCCTTATGTAAACACAGAATAGGTTTTTCAAACAAATAAGGCATTCACACACATAAATGCACGAGACCACAGCATGGCAAGCAGAGCTAAACCCGGCCATGTACTCTCAGTTAGTCACACCAAGCTCCCTGTAATGTCAATGGAAGGAAAGTTATTTCCATGGTGGGATTCCTCTCATCTTGATGCAGACATCTAAAATAGGTCTGATGATCAGTTCTGTCAAAACAGTTGTTATTTTCCCTTACGCAGAAAGGCCTGGCTCACTGGACTGATATGGGGTAAGATGTGGGGAATGAAACCCCACCCCGGGCTTACCAACACCAGCTTAGGGGATTGATCAGTGCACACAAGGACCAGAAGAGAAATAGCACTTTACTGGCTCTGCTGACTCCAGACCCTGAGATCAAAACTCTAGCATTGATTTTGGGGTGTTTCTGCAGAGGGGTAAGCACAGCCCCACCACAAGAAAAGGAGAGGCATCAGCTCTTTTACTCCTCAAGATTTTGGTCTGTCATGCCCCAAAACAAGACAATTATCTGACTTCAGCACTCAACCAATATCCTTTCCTTTTATGATTATACTAATCCACCACTACGGGGTGTCAGGACTGGTAAACCCTCAGGTCTCTCAAAACAATGACAGCAAGGAAGGTGGCATCTCAGAGCTGGTGGTGTCTTTTGCCTACTCTCCCAGATGCCAAACACTTGGGACTTGCTTTCAGCCTAAGGTGACAACAGCCTGATTTCAGATGAGCCATCTTTCTCCTGTCCTGTTCACAGCGCACTCTTTCAAAGGTGAACTTCCTCTTGTCATTTCTCCACTACTCCCTTGATTTTGCCTCTCATCTCTTATCCTAATTCCCTCTCTCAGCTTCCTGCTTGATATTCTGAGGAAAGTTACTTTTCCATGCTGCAGGGCATAATTTAAAAATCAGAGAATCATAGAATCAGGCAGGTTGGAAGAGACCTCCAAGATCATCCACTCCAACCTATCACCCAGCCCTAGCCAAGCAACTAGACCATGGCACTAAGTGCCCCATCCAGGCTTTTCTTGAACACCTCCAGGGACAGGGACTCCACCACCCCCCCGGGCAGCCCATTCCAATGCCAATCACTTTCTCTGTCAAGAACCTCCTCCTAATATCCAGCCTAGACCTCCCCTGGCACAACCTGAGACTGTGTCCCCTCGTTCTGTTGCTGGTTGCCTGGGAGAAGAGACCAACCCCCACCTGGCTACAACCTCCTTTCAGGTAGTTGTAGACAGCAATGAGCCTCCTCTTTTGCAGGCTGAACAACCCCAGCTGACATACTTGTCTTTAAAGAACATGATTTCTCCACGGAAAGTGGTAACAGCATCAAAGGTTAAATTTGGGCCACAGGTGTTTGGCAGCACAGGATCTTTTGACTCATTTGGGTCTTTTCTCTCAGAAGATTCCACGTGGTCATTGTGGGTGTTAGAAGGTGGTCCTAAAAGGAGGAGTTTATGGAAGAAATTAAAAGCAGGACTCATTCAGGTATAGCCAGCACACACACAAAAAAAAAAGTCACTGAAAGACATTCCAAGGTCTTTAAAATGATAAGCACTAGTTAATTAATAATTGCGAATTACCATAGAGGTACTGAATGCCATTAATATCATCCTGATGAAGAGGGAGTACTGAAGGGTCAAATGTCCTGTACACTGGGTACATCAGAGCATTGGGGTCTTTGGAATGGAAAAGCCCCAAAGAATGGCCAAACTCATGGGCAGCAACATAAAACAGGTTCATACCTGGAAATAACAAACAAAAAGACATCATAGGAGATTGGTGACTTTCAATTTGTCTTGAAAACACAAAAGACGCAAGGTAGATCAGAACATTTCAGAACTGCTTGCCCATGTAAGTCAAGCTGTTATTCAGTTGGAAGGTGGAATTCTGGTCAGAGAGAAAAATATATTACAGTAGAGTACAAGGAAACAGTCAACACATGCTGCAGAAGCCAGTGTGGAAGAAGCACCCTGGATGTAACTGGGTGATGTAACTACACTGGTACAGACAAGCAGGTTAGAAGAGTGGGGAAAAGGGAGCTGCCAGGTCCTTTGATTCCTTCCCAAACAAATCTTCACCTAGTCCATGGCAGTTCAACTGGGGCCTTAACTTTTTAAACCAAAAGGTTCAGAGGACTTTCACAGCTATGAAAACCATCCACCCAATCAGTCCCTTAAATCAGCTCCATGTTTAGCCAGTTCCTGAGGAAGATTGGAGACAGATGCTGCAACCTTAATGTCATATACAGCTTGCTTCAGAAAGGGCTCGAAGAACTTTATTTCCTACCCTCTGTGGTTTTGGTCCAGGTTTCATCCTCATCAAAGTGAGCATCTCCACCAATATCCTTGCCAGGTGCATAGGCATGAGCAACAGACCCTCCTGGGCCATCAAAGGGGATGAAGTCATTGTGACCTGAGAAGTAAGCAAGCTGACTGAGGCTTATGGAGATAAATGGTCTCAGTCATGCACAGAGCTCTGTGTCCCGCTGATTTTGTAAACTTTCAAACCACTCTTCCACACAGACTTGCCAAAAGCTTTCTTCTTTACAGGAAAAGTCTTGGCCTCCCCACAAAATAGGTGAACATTTTCATACTGCTGCCACAGGGAAAGATAAAACACAATTTATGTTGAAACTTATTTCCTTCTTTGCTCATCAGGTAAAAGATTCAAAAGCTCTATGTCAGCAGTCAACAGATGGCTACCTGAACCTGGTTGGCAATTTAAATGATGATGGCAGAAGTAAGATCCTTGGAAAGACTGTAAACCCTTGAGTATAGCCTACAGAAAAGGATTTAGGGATGTGGAAGTTACATGCAATGCCTATACACTCTGCATAGACCCAGTGAGTGGATGTCTGAGTGGGAACAGAGGAGATGACTAGAAGAGTCCAGTGCACAGACTGTCAAAAAAAGAGCTGAGACCACTCTGAGGGCAATTCCAGAAATACAGGTCTTAAGACTGCCTAGAACTTAGTTTACACAAAGTACATATCTAATGCCAGGACTGTACCCAGAGCTACCTGCTCCACACTCCTATGATTTGGGCTATATCCAACAAGCCCTAAGCTCTTGTGGTTTGTGCACACATTAGACATCATATGCTAGGTATAAATCCAGTGAACTACAGGCAGCTCATTACATTTGTTTTCTCACTCCTCTTCATCTGCCTCTCTACCCTCCCCTAGAGACTGCCAAGAATTACAGACATAAAACCTTAAGCATGAACTGTGTTTTCCTGTCTGCTTGTTTAACTAAGCACTGAATTTTGGCATTTTTATCACTCTCTATGAGAAAAAATCATTAGTATCTCAGGCTAACTGCTCCACACAGGCGGTAACTATGCAATAACTCTTGGTGGTTGCATAAAGTTTACCTCTGGCTGCAAAAGAGATCATTATGTCTGCATCACCTCTGTCCCTTTGGATGAATTTCAGAGGGGTTACACTGCTCCAGACACGTAATGCTTTCTCAATTGCTACATTGACATCTGCTGGATGAAGGTCTGGTGTGTAGTTTAATATCCTTTAAAACATGAGATAGAAAATCAGTTGTTTTCTTACAGCTTACGCTGTGTAATGCACTGTCTCTGCATGCAGAATTCCACTGTAGTTACCTGTATGTCAGAACTTGTTTTGCCCATTTTGGCTCTCCTGCAAAGGTGGAGAACCCAGCTACATCAGGGAATCCACAACGACGTTTCTCCACCAGGTCCAAAACTCCAGAATCCGGTTTCCCTGTCACCTCCAGCCCAAAGAATTCCTGCATTTCTTTTATTTTTTGTGTTATTGGACTATTATCTTTCCAAATGAAAGACTCTCCATCTTTCTTAAAGCCATAGTAATTTTCCAGGTACTTCTAATTAAAAAAAATACAAACAAAACAAACAAACAAAAAACCCAAACCAACAAGATTTTAGGATAGTCAAGAATGGTTGCTTTTGAAGCTCATTAAAAATTATACTAGCATGACTTCAGACATGTACCTTTGGTACTTCTCTTTCTCTTCCATGGAAGCATGGGTAATAGAGTTTGTTAAAGCCTGCATGCTCATTTTTCTCTTGATGATAGCTTTTTGCATTATATTATTACTATAAATGTCTTGCAGTTCACTCAGAACACAATCAAAATTTGCATTTGTCTAATAAAGTGATTATTTTCTGGTAAGGTACCATCCACTTATCCTGTGATTTAGGGGTACTCAGAGTCCTTTAGAGTGGGCAGTGCACAAACTGAAACATATGACTGAACACAAAATTTCAGCACTAGTATCCCACTTTCCCACATTTTTAACAGTAATATTAAAAAAAAAAATTAATCATTGACAGTATTTCAGACAAAATAATATCCTTGTTTTATGAAGAGTTCCATAGCTTACCACCAGAAGTCACAGAAATAAACACATATCCACCTGAGCTACAAATCAAACATACACTGACTCAGGAGTTTGGTTGCCAGTAGAATCAACACCAAAGTTTTAATTGTTCTCTAGACAAACCAAACCAAACAAAAAGCCCAACAAAACCAACCAAAACTAACCAACCAAAACTAACCAAGCAACCAGACAAAACCAACCAAAAAAAAAACCCAAAAAATCAGCTGAAGAATGAATGATGGTTAAAGAAGCCTTTGTTATCATGGCACAGAATGTGCGCCCCTCTATTTTAGGGAATACTCAAAGTCATTGTTTATTCTGCTCTAATTTGCAGAAGTAGCTCCTTGTCTTGTATATACTAGCCCCAGAGACTGCAATGAATGCTCAACAGTTGCTAAAGATCTCTTCAGAGGTTTGCCTTTCTCACCTGGATAAGCTGCATGTCACCTCTTTTCTGCTTCGTAACTGTAGGAAAAGCACAAGATAAAGCTGCACATAGTAACATGAGAAATGGGAGGTTCTGTATTCTCATTTTCACTAGTCTTTAGAAAAATCTTCTTTGTGCTCTGCCACACACCTGCTTTGCCTTCATCTAGTACTCGCTCGCTTTATAAAGCTTTCTAATCCCTGACTCACTGATTCTCACGGTATCTAGGTAGCAACAGAACACAAGCAAAATAGCGTCTTTATAATTAAGGATATTTGTGCTGTCTTTCATCCAGTTCCACCCTTCGCAAGTTTTTGCAACGTGGGAATATGATTAATGAGAAGATAATAGCCCTGCAGCTCTCTTTAATAAGATAAATAACCTTTTAGCTATTAAAATCATGGAATCATGTTTTAGATTGGAAGGGATCTCAAAGATCATCTAGTTCCAACCCCCAACCATAGGCAGGGACACCTCCCACTAGAACAGGTCGCTCAAGGCCTCATCCAACCTGGCTTTGAACACCTCCAGGAATGGGATGTCCACAACCTCCCTGGGCAACCTGTGACAGTGTCTCACCACACTCATTGCAAAGAACTTCCTCCTAACATCCAGTTTCAATCTCCCCTTTGCCAGAAAGAAGGAATTTGGAGTGCTGCAGAACAGGGTTTCCCAGTTCCTCTGTTCTCCACATCTGCAGTTGGCGGTGACAAATGCTGAGACTCAATATTAAGTCTATTCTAGTGTTGGGTGCAGTTTTCCTCCACACCCAATCACATCCTCCACTCACTGCCACAAATGAGGACAAAGCAGAGGCACAGGTGAAGTCTGGAGAGAAAAATCTGCTCTCATTGAAGACAGCCTTCTGTATCTGAAGAATTCTGCGTGGAACTGACACGGGAATTGTGGAGCACCTATGGCACTGCAGGGCAGGTGGGACCTTGCATGTGCAGAGAAATAAATCACCTTCCAGAGCTGGCAGGATGATAGAACTGAAAGGAGATTATAAATGTAATGTAAACTTGAGGTATTTGTTGGAATTTCCTGCTGAAGAGTGCTGTATTGGTGCCAGCAGCACCCCCAGAGCACAGCATGCATTGTGGATGTCAGCTGCAGCAGATGGGGGAACTGATGCCAGGCCCTGGCAAGGCTGATGGCTGTCTAGTTGCTGAGGACTGAATTCCTACTCATGAGAGCAGACACCTAATTGAGGCATTTATGTTAAGGTAGAGGTCCCCTTTCTAGTTCTGCAATGAGATGGACAAAATCACCTGTGAGGATCCCTTCCAACCCTATGCAATCTGTGAATCTGTGAACAAGCCAGAAACTAGGTAGCTGAGCCAAGGGAAAGTGATCTCCTGAGGGAGCTTTTCATAATGACTGTACTCAGTTATGTTAGATGTCCCTAACTGAGGGGATGAAATTAATCTAAAATTTGGACGAAGAGTTCTCCTTACACATACACAAAACCTCTCTGCAGAAAAGAGCTTCACATACTTACAGACCCAGACCCACTACGACTTTTCAAGTTCTTCCTCTTCCCATGCAGTAGCTTTACGTGTACAGTGTCTTTATAATTCTAGAGGGAAGAATTGACTTACCAGTGTGCAGAACTTGGTAAATTTTCATCATTCACCTTTCTCTTTAATGAAAGGGCTATTAGAAGCCATCAAAACTATATAGGAAGCTACTGAAGGGGTTTATAGAGTTTTCTGCTCACCAGCCTTCTAAAATCAATGTCAGGGTTGGAAGGTGCCTCAAGGTTCATCTAGTTCCAACACTCCTGCCAAGGGCAGGGACATCTCACACTAGATCAGGTCGCTCAGAGCTCCATCCAGCCTGACATTAAAAGCTTTCAGGGATGAGGTTTCCACCACCTCTTTGGGCAAACACTTCCAGTGTCCACCACTCTTATGGCAAAGAACTTCTTCCTCACATCTAACCTAAATCTACCCTTCTCTAGTTTGGATCCATTCCTCCTAATCCTGTCACTCCTAATCCTGGCACATTAAAAAGTCCCTCACCAACTTTCTTGTTGGCCACCTTCGGATACTGGAAGGCCACAATAAGGTCTCCTCAGAGCCTTCCTTCTCCAGACTGGACAAACCTAATTCTCTCAGTCTGTCTCCATAGGAGAGGTGATCCAGCTACCATGTCAACCTCTCTCACTTTTCTTGATGCTAATCTCTCTTGCCCTCAAGAGATCAGTCATTTTCCAATGACCATGTTGTATGTTGAAAATTCCACAACCACAGAGATCTTCTTTAATGTCATCCTTTGAGGTGACTTCATCCAGATGTATTACAATATATAATGACAATCTCTTGTTTTGTCTTAAAGAAGTGACTATGAAAACTATGAGAATATAGGTTCTCTTTTTTTTTTCAACCTCTAAAAGTGCCTGGATAGTGTCCTAATCTTGCAATTTTTTTCTTTTCCAGAGTCAATCCTCTACTCTTCCCATAGAACCAACCCCTGCTAGCCATACCAACGAAAGACATATAAGACTGACAAAAAGTATTAAAATTTGCTCTTCTCCTGGCAACTTCATTGCTAATGAACAGTTTATATGCTTAGAAATGAATACATACTGTAATAGAGAGAAAAGTAAAAGACCATCACCTAGAACCTCAGTAGGATCTAATTATATTGGTTTATTCTGCAAAGGAGAAGGGCTGAATTACACAAAGCTTGAAACTGTTGCACTCCCTGCCTTATGCACCCACAGTGTCTTGGCCAGACTGGACTCTAGTAGCAGTGTAGGACCCGTGGCCAAAATGTGGGAGAGTAGGTCTGTGCACAGGAAGCTTCTGAGCTGCAAAACTGCAGCTTCGGCCTGGGCTGCCAATGAGCAGTGCTTAACTCAGCGCCTTTGGCATGCTTTTCCTGGCTGCCCGGCAAACCCTCAGCCCTGGCTGCACAAATGTAGCCTCAAGAATGTCATACTGCTAATGAAGATGAGTGTTTGACCTAGTTCTGTCTTTTATATAAGTCATCCTCTTCCAGCATGGTAATGCTGATTCACTGACAAGGCCCTCCTGTCCCAGTCGGCTTGGACACAGGTCATCCTTGCTCTCCATGTTGAGTACTCAGGGCTTCCTGGCAGCTTCATTCTTTGCTTTCTCCTTGCTTCTGCCAGTGTTACCTGTTCCTGTGAGTGGAGCCTTGCATTGTACACAAAACCTGCCCAGGAAGATCTTAAATCGCAGGCACAGAGAGCAGCATTAGACACTCATTTCCAAATTTCCTCTGCAAGTGCAGTAACCATCTTGAAAATCAGACCAGGAAGAGGGAATGCAGAAGATCCTTGTCACATCTCCAAAGAGTTCTGTGTAATACGTTAATTTCCATTCCAAAAAAGTAACAAATAGCAGTGTGATGGTTTGGGAGTTCCCCCACACACTTTGTAAAATCACCCAGATTAGACTCAGCTGGCTGAAAGTTAAGGGCTGAAGCTATATTTGCAGCTTAGCAAAATATACAAGCAGATATATACACAATATACAGGAATATTTACAGAAATATACAAGTTAAAGGTAGTACAGAAACACCACACCCCTCCCACAAATCAGTGTCCCCAGGAGGGACTCCCAACTGCCCTTCCACCTTCTTTCTACCCCTATACCTTACCCCAGGGTTTGCTTTACATGCAAGGTGAGTTTGGAGGATCGGTAAGGGGGGTTAAAAGCATGGTGGTTAGGTTAGCACAGCGGCCAGAAGCTCCCAGGGAGACAGAGATGAGAATCTCTGTGTGTCTTATCTGTGTTTGTTTTCTTGTTATAATCTCAGCAAGTCTATGAGTGATGTAGACATCACCATTGTTTTGTTTTCACAGCCTATAATATGTATTTTTATTAAAAATACTCCAATTAACCTCAAACCAGCACAGGCAGCTGCTACCAGTGAGACTAAACCAATCTTTCATTTGCAGGGTGAATACTGGTAACTGAACTGTTGGATGCCCAGGTCTGGAGCCTATTGCTTTGCCATAGCAATTAAAAATGCCCAGTATATGTGACTGTAGTGCTGGAAGGCCAGATGCTACCCCAACTCCTTTTACTTGTGCTCCAGACATTTTTGTTAGCAGGTACTATTGCAAACTCACACAGCTAATGCTCTGTAAGGACCCTCTTAAACTGTGAGAGAAGTTGTTAAGACATTTTTGCCTGAGTTTTCATATGCAAGAGGCAGGTCTGGGACAACAGTTGTGCAGTGGGTTTTTTCGTGTATCTGTTTTTGCTTGCCTCCAGAGAAGATTCGTATTCACAGGGTGTGACTAGTTAAAATTATGTTGATGGACAAACTTCCCCTGCTGGCACCTGAAAGACCTTTAATTCCAGCAATCATTTGAGTTACAATAAAATCATGGTTACAATAACTCTCTTGCCCACTAAGTGTTGACGGGCACCTCCAGGGCTCCTGTTTTCAAATCCGTCTGAATGATGTATTATTATACCATTTGGCAGGAGTTACAACCACAGAATGGTACGGTTCGAAGGGACCTCAAGGATCATCTAGTTCCAACCCCCTGCCATAGGCAGGGACACCTCCCACTAGTACAGGTCACTCAAGGCCTCATCCAACCTGGCCTTGAACACCTCCAGGGAGGGAGCATCCACAACCTCCCTGGGCAATCTGTTCCAGTGCCTCACCACCCTTACTGTAAAGAACTTCCTCCTAACATCCAGCCTAAATCTCCCCTCTGCCAGTTTAAACCCATTGCCCCTTGTCCTGTCATTGCAAGGCTTTGTAAATAGTCCCTCCCCATCCTTCCTGTAGGCCCCCTTCAGATACTGGAAGGCTGCTAGAAGGTCTCCTGGAAGCCTTCTCTTCCCCAGGCTGAAGAACCCCAACTCTCTCAGCCTGTCCTCATAGGAGAGCTGCTCCAGCCCTCTGAGTTGCCCTGCTTTTCCCAAATGAAAAATAATAATGTTCTATCGCTGCTAAAATGTAAGACATTTAAAAATGTCTATGCTTAACAGATTTCACCAGTCCCCTTGTCCAGGTGAAATCCATGCCATGGTGTCTTCCATTTAGGGTTCAGGTTAGATCAAAAGCAAGGACACTTTCTAGATTTTCCCCCATACAATTAAATATAAGTAGATTTTCAGATGCTAGTAATTTTAGCTAATTAATACTTGGAGGGAGAAGGAGTATTTTCATTTAGTTGTTTCCTTGAGATCAACACTAAAAACCACTACTGGCCTTATGTAAGAGAAAGAAATTAATAAATATACTGGCTAAGCCAAAACATCATAAACGTAATTGGTCTTCTGCTTCACTATTGTTGGAATGTTTTGTTTTGTTTTTTTCCCCTCCTTAACCACTTTCAGGTCTCGACCAACAACCAGAGCCAAAAGGCCTGATTTCTGAAGGTAGCTTTCATATACAAGAAAATATCTTGTTAGAATATCAAAGTGTCTAGGCACATTTAAAGTCAAAGAGAATTAACTCACTTAATGATGTACAAGCAGTACCCAGATGTGCCCAGCCTAACCCTGGAGGCATCTAAATCCTTGGGCTGAAGTTTCCTCTGGGCAGGCTGTGTACACACACAAGCTATTGAGAAAGATACTGTGAGATGTTGGGGCAACACCAGTTCTACTGTGTCTCTGCCCTGCTTAGACGGTTGTCAGGTGAGCTCATCCACTTGTCAGTTCATGACTTCATTGTGGTACACCGCTATCCTTCTGGAAATGCTGAGCTGTTCAGTCCCAACTCGGGATGCAGGGCAAATTTTTTCATCTAGGCTGGTTTTAGACCTTGCTTTACCCATGCCCAATACTTCCCTAGCATGATACAAAGCACACGTGACAAGCAGAACATGACAGAGAAGAGCTTCTCCAAGACGAGACATGACACCGTCTCAGCTGCCTGTCCTTGATCTTGTCTGCTAAGATAGTGGGACAACAGATCTTGGATACACTAAGAGACACATGGCTTCCCCTAGTGCCCATGGATGGTGTAATAGTTGTTTTGATGAAATGTCTGAGAGAGCTACCCCGTGCAGAGAACAAACCTCATTGCTGTCCAAGAGTATTTGAGCCATGGTAGCTTGGAGAGCATCTTCATCAGCCATTCCCATGCCCTCTTGCTGCTTTTGCCAGTTCTGTTAAAGAGGAAGAGTGAGGAAGAGTTGACTTCCTTGTATGATCACATCAACAGGTCAGTGTTGTGAAACAGAATTAAATACCTTGAAGTAAAGTGAGAGTAAGAAGCCAAGCTTTCTTTCAGCACAAGGGATGTCTAAGTCACAATCAGTGGCTGTGAGGGGAACCCAAATAAGGTGGCACAGGTACTTTTGACTGTGTCTCACCACTCTTCCAGTGGAAGGTTTGTCTTTGGTAGTTGCATGAAAATCTGAGGGTGATTTTTCATATCAGTTTGACTTGTTTGCTCTGGGCAGTGGTTCTTGTCAGTGATTTCTTGTCCAGTATCGCAAGCTGGACCATCAACCATGACTCCATTCCCACAGCACATAGTCACAGCTCAGCAAGAGTAATCCCTTGTCTCCCTGGGATCACATCCTCCATCACTTCCCACCCTGCCTGCATACTGCCTCCATCCCTGAACTGCATACTTACCCTTCTCTCCAGTCACACCTGTCCTGTTATACCAAAAACTCTGACCACCAAATCCATCCACACAAACACTGAGCTCGTGTCCTCTCAGCTCATTGGCATGTTGTCCACCTAACAGCATCTACCATTTACCTCCCTATCCCTACCCTGACCTCTCTGGCAACATGCAGTGAGGCCATGGTAGGTGAGGCTGCAGCTGCTAGTCTTTCCATAGCCCTTTTTGCAGCATTGCTCAGGATCATCTACCTCTTCTGCCTCCCTCACAGTGTTCCTCAGTGTTTTCATTTCCCTCATCTGTCTCCCAGATAATTTCTTATTGCCTGTCTCAACTGTCCACCTCTTTCTGCTTCCCTTTAACTTCCCTGTGAAAAATAGGGAAGTTCCCTTTAATAGCCCTGTGGAAAATAGTGGTGGGTTTCTGGAGCCACTCAGGTTTGTGTATGGCTACAGCAGATGTTTTGCCTCCAGCAGACTGAAGCAGAACACATGAATACTGCTATTTTATACTTTATTATTCAAAACAAATTTGATTAATAAATACTTGGAAAAGAAAATAAATTAAAACTGTACATTAAGTTTTGAATTTGTAAGGTTTTAAATTAAAATTATTGAAGGCTATCATTTCAGATGCACAGTAACATGTGAATGATATTGTTTGTAACCAAGGAACGTGAAAAATAATTTCTAGCCCAAGCACAGCCCTGCAGCATCAGGTAATGTTGTTAGCAGTTAAACCAGCTGTTGCTCTTCATTTTACGGATGAGTTTCTTGCTCTTGATGTCAACCTCATACTGATTTGCTCCGTGGAAAAAGTAGAAAAGCCCTAGAGTTGGAAAGACAGAACATTTAATGTATTTAAATATTTAAAACTTATGGGTTTTTTTTTTAATTTGCTTTGTTTGAAATTGCATTTAAATTTATTTACCATTTTTCTGAAGGGCAGCATCAACTGCGTGGCCAATGCCATGGAAGTCAGCTGCTATTTTTCTTGGGTATCCTCTTTCCATTGACTGAGTATTTTCATTGAAACTAAAGAAAAATATTGCATTAAAACAAGAAGCAAACATGTGATGGTCAATGTCAAAACCAGGTGGCATTTTTACTAAATAAACCTGTCCACTAACAGCAAGCTTCCATCTGTCTGCACCATGGCTGTGTGAGTATTTACATATTTAGTGGTCTATGCAAGGCTGTTTCCACAGGATTAGACTAAACAGCCTCTTCCATCACCATAGATAGATAATAAAGATGAATGGGGCTTATACTCAGCAACAAATTTCAAACAATTATTCAAATGGAATATTTTAATTTTACAGCAGCCACTCTATGAAGTAGCTCTGTGAGTGGAATGTAAACTTCTGGTGTAATAATACTTTTCCCAGATATTATTACAGATTAATTGTTAGGGGTAACATTACTGTTTAGCTGGACTGTTTCTTAGAAAGTAAATATTTATTCCACTTCCATAACTGTCTTGATAGATCTTTTATTTATAAATTTCAGAGAACCCTTCTGCTCTTTAATAGCTACTGAAAGGATATATGACAAAATCTACTTACATTAATTTTTTTAATACTAAGTTCATGCTTTCTAAGAAATTAATAAATCCCTTTTGTCTGTTAATCACAGATTGCCTTCATCTCAGGTGTTACAGACTTTGTTCCATGAAAATAAATGAGTAACTTTCCCTGAGCTTCAGCTTTGTACTGACTGAGAAGGATGACCACAAGAGACCATGAACTTACAACACAAGTATTAAAATAATCTTTCATTTTAAAAGCTATTTTGATTATCTGATGTACAAAGGAAGAGTGAGCCTTACCTCCAGTACTTGTTGCCTACAAAGAAATAGGTTTTCTTGGTGTTTTCATTGTGAACAGCTGCATCAATTTTCCTGACACTGGTGGGGAAGCCCAGGCTCTGAATAGGCTTAGGGAAGCCTGACTCTATGCTGTAGCCACTGACAGCCCAGTAGTGGTTGTCTGCAGGAAACCCAGAAAAAGTCAGTAGTGATTCTTGGGGCGGCTGAACACCTTTTCATCAAAGCCTCAGAGCTTTCTGTATTGTAAATCCCACCAAATATCACATACATTCATCTGAGAGCTTGACCTTCTCAGGCACAAATAATTTTGAATATTTCAGAGCTGTTGGATTTTTCATTACTTATAGTAGCCAGGATATCCTATGCTCAGCAGTTAAAACTCAACACATTTCTACATGTGTTTGACATCTTTAAAACTGCGTTTAAATAACATAGGCAATGACTTTTGTCTGACCTATCTTCTCTCTCTCTGACAAAAGAAGAGGAAGGAATCCTACAGGAAGGATGGAAAGGGGATTTTTCATAATGATGTCTAACAATAGGACAAGAGGTAATGGTTTTAAGCTGAGAGAGAGTAGTTTTAGACTGGATATTAGGGAGGAGTTTTTCAGTACAAGGGTGGTAAGATTCAGGAACAAGTTGCACAGGGATGTTGTGGATGCCTCCTCCCTGGTGGTGCTCAAGGCCAGGTTGGATGAGGCCTTGTACAGCTGAATCAATCTGGGAGGCATCCCTGCTCATATGGTGGGGAGGTTAGGCAGATGATATCTAAGGTCCCTTCCAACCTGTGCTGTTCTATGGTGATGAACATGAGCCAGCAGTGTGCCCAGGTGGGCAGGAGAGCCAATGGCACCCTGGCCTGGATCAGGAAGTGTGGCCAGCAGGACAAGGGAGGTTATTCTGCCCTTGTACTCAACACTTGTCAGGCCACACCTTGAGTCCTATGTCCAGTTCTGGGGCCCTCAATTCAAGAGAAATGTTGAGATACTGAAATGTGTCCAGAGAAGGGCACCAAGGCTGGTGAGTGGCCTGGAACACAGCCCTGTGAGGAGAGGCTGAGGAAGCTTTGGGTGTTTAGTTTGGAGAAGAGGAGGCTCAGGGGTGACCTCATTGGTGTCTACAGTTACCCAAAGGGAGGTTGTAGCCAGGTGGGTGTCAGTCTCTTCTCCCAGGCAACCAGCAACAGAACAAGGGGACACAGTCTCAGGTTGTGCCAGTGGAGGTCAAGACTGCATATTAGGAGGAAGTTCTTGACAGAGAGAGTGATTGACATTGGAATGGGCTGCCCGGGGGGGTGGTGGAGTCACTGTCCCTGAGGGTGTTCAAGGACACCTTCCCTGTCCCTGAAGGTGTTCAAGACTGGATGGGGCGCTTAGTGCTATGGTCTGGTTGATTGGATGGGGCTGGGTGATAAGTTGGACTGGATGATCTTGGAGGTCTCTTCCAACCTGGTTGATTCTCTGATTCTATTCTATGATTCTATGCTAACAACATATTGTGCAGGGCATTGTGAAGCAGTGTTAATTAATGACAGTAAACGTAGTTTCAAATTTAAATATTAAGAATATCTTCTACTAGTATTATTAGTAGTAGAATTAGTGTAATATTACTCTCATTATTATTACATAACATTACTAGCACTTTCATAATGTTATTTATTCGTAAAAGGGATTGATGGAAATGTAAGAGAAATACCTTTAAAAAACAGCACTCTGTCCCTCTTGTCAACCTCATAAGCAGCATCAAAGCCAGCAACCAGTGATGGCCAGAAGGAAGAGATGGTGTCATGCTCAATGTCTGAGAAGTATGGACTTTTGCGCCAGACGTAGCTGATAGAAACGAAAACAGAAGTGTTTCTTTTTTTGTATTTCACTAGAAAATCAGTAACCTAGAAATGTACTTTAATTCCTACTGTCTGGGTGCTGGAGCCAGTCCTCCCTATGAGGAAGAGATATCACTCTTCTGCGGATGCAGTGCTTCACTTGGCCTTGCTCTCGCTTTGCCCTTCTCTCTCATAGACATTATCCCTTTACTGTAGGTTGCTTTGAGGTCACAGAATGGTTGAGGTTGGAAAGGACCTTTGGAGGTCATCTCGTCCAACTCCTCAACTCAGGCAGGGGCACCTCGAGTTGGTGGTCTTGTAGACCTCTCCACCAGCATACCGATGGCTCACTCAAAACAACATGTGATGTTTGTTGTAGTGCTGAGAATTGAAGCTTTCTCTTCACCATATCCCATGCAGCTAGGCACAGCACAGCTGTGTTCTTAATTTCAGTTTGATTGCAGATGAACATTCTTGAGAAACGTGTTTAAACTCAGTTTAAGGGGGAATTGCTCTTGCCTCATGCCCCTTTCCTAAATATTGCTAAATTTTAAAGCTACAATTCTTTATCATGGATTTTAGAAGGGAAATCAGACTCACACCATCAAAGGAAGATTGATCAACCAAAACCCATTACCAGCCCAAAAAGTGGGTGAAACCCTGGGCCTGACTTACATTTCTCCTTTGCCAGGGCAGATGTGCTCAGCCAACAATCCACTACTCAGTAGTCAAAGAGTGCCCAAAAGTGGACACCTGTAATAGCAGGGTCTCCCTACAGGCATTACTAGGCAACAGTGTAGTGTGGATGCCTAGATCAGAGTGCCACCAAAAGTCACCAAGGACATTTTCCACAGCACTCTGGACCACACATAGGAAAGTGTGAAAAGAGCAGTGGTGCCTTGACACAGCTGCAGACTGACACCTGGCCTTGCACAATTTTAACAGACATGGGTGATAACGTATGATGGCTTAAAATCTTTTACTCACCTGTCAGTATTCCATCTTACCCTCTCAGCCCAACTGGGCTTGTAAAACTTTGTACATTTGCCTTAATATTTTTAGAAAGAAATGTCCTTTGTAAGCAAGGAAAGAACAGTTCCCTGGACTGACAAAAAGGTGGTGACAGAAATGAAAGAACTTACCTCCCTTTGAAGAACAGTGTTTCCCCACGGAGAGTGGTGATAGCATCAAAATTCAAGTGAGGATCACAATCCTTTGGTCTTGCAGGGGTCTTGGAGGGTGTTGTTTCTGTTGGTTCTTCCCAGGGCGGCATTTCAGTTGTTGCTTCTGCAGGTGTCATTTCAGTTGGTTCTTGTGGGGGAAAAGCTTTTGTTGGAAGTGCAGGAGATTCCTTGGGGGGTCCTTTGAGAAATAAGTTAAGTGTAGAATTGGGAGGTGAATTAGGTGCTCTTCATGAGCTCTTAGAATTAGAAGCTTTCCAAGACGCAGAGCTTCAGGAGCTGGATATGGATATAAACGTGATGGTTTCTTAAGGTGCAAATCCAGCTGGTAAATTAACGTCATGGAAAATTTCTGAGTAATTTAACATAGTTATCCATGCTGATAACTGTTAAAATGGTTTTTGTCATTGTCTTTCCTTGACAAGCCACTGGGCTCTCAAACTGTAATTGCTCAAGAATTAATGTAGAGCAAATACCATTTCCAAGAGATGGTTGTGCATGTGAATGCTCTTTTATGGAAGATAAAAGAGTTTAATACTACTGATGCAGGTTGTTCCTGTGGTATCACTGGAGGAAGGCTCTTGGGCCTTTTGACTCACCACTGTGGATACAGCCCACAGATTCTATTTTGCAAATGTAGACTTTTAGCCATAAGCCAAGATATTTGCCCCAAATAATATCAGGAAATTAAACTTTGAATATCCTTCTTGCAGTGGAAAATTCAGTACATTTTAGCTGTGTGCAAATTCACTACAAATGTCTATCCATCGTGCACCAAAAGTTATGCTTCTTGCTTACCATAGAGAGCCTGAATGCCATCAACGTCATCCTGAGGAAGTTTGTAGTCCCTTGTATCCCTGGCCATATATATAGGATACATCAGAGCACCAAGGACATTGGAATGACCAAGACCCAGTGAGTGGCCCAACTCATGAGCAGCAACAAGAAACAAGTTGTATCCTAAAAGAAGTCCAGCACAAAGAATAAACACCAGATCAGTTTCCTGTATGACAATGGGATGAAAGTGTTATCCTCTCATGTATCATATATCATTCAGAGTCTTAATAAAACAGCAAAATCTATGCCCTAAGTAAGAGCTTCTCTGGTATCCTGGAGGAAAAATGAGTTTTGAACTATGAACATTTATTTCTCACAGTTTTCATTTATGCTGCAAAAGTGTCCATGCCAGGAAGGAATAACTTCTTTAACATCAGCAATGAATGAAAACTGGGCGAGAACATTTCAGTCATCTGGTCAGATTTTGGGAACTATAAATGACATGGAATTGACTTGGTGACTACTTCACGAAGACTGGTAACATGTCACATCATCCCTGGATGTTGCTGGAAACCAGAACTTGTCATTGTTATATTTAATTATACTTACCAACAAACTCAAGGTTTGGGTTTTACCTTTGAAGAAGATGAAGACTTGAATTAACAAAAACAAACAAACAAACAAAAAGCAAAAGCTCAATATTACAACTTCTAAGCTGAGGATGAAAATTCCCTGCTTTACGATGTCATTATTACCCAGTATTGCTGTTTCATGCTAATCTCCTTTCTTCCAGTGAGGTTGTAATTGCAGGCAGTGCATTAACTTCAGGGGACTGACAGGACTGCAGCCCAAATTATGCAGAATAATTTTACTGAATTGCACTTAAACTTTACATCTCAGTGAATACCGGAACAACTGTCATGGGATCTGTGACATTACAGTGTCTTCAAGACTAACACTGACTAATAAAAAACAGACAATGCAATGTTTGAAGTTACCTACCATTATAGGTAGTAAACTTGGTCCAGCTTTCATCTTCATCAAAGTGAGCATCTCCTCCTATATCACTACCTGGAGGATAAGCATGGGCCAGAGTTCCTCCTGGACCATCAAATGGATAGAAATCACCATGAACTAAAGAAAAAAGGAGGAAAATTTGATGCTTTTCATCATTTGTGTGAGAAAAAAAACTACTGATACTTATAATTCCAAATCAAAGGAATCCCCTTACATCCAGATGCAAAGGAGATCATTATATCTGCTTGACCACTGTAGACCCTGGTGAATCTCAAAGGGGTGACACTGCTCCAGAGCTGGAAGGCTTTTGCAATGGCTTCCTCTACATCAGCTTGTAACATGTCTGGAGTGTAGTTTAAAATCCTGTGGAATAAGAAGAAAGGAACCAAGAGCAAGCAGATTACATGTGTGTAGGCTACATAGTATCAAGATCAAATAATTTTAGTCTATGGTCATTACTATTTATGCCTATCAGGTTGTTTATTTTCAAATTATTTGCTTATACAGGGGAAACTTTTACGGTTTTCTTTCACATCTTTCAGAGATCCTAACTATCTTAACCGTATCTCTTCTATCCACCGAGTGTATAGTTTAGTAGGTTGTTAACTAACTTATATCAACTCCTATTTTGGTATTTTCATCACTGTTTGGAAGCCTAAAGGGCAGGATAGCAGCAGTGAAGTCAGTAGTCCCCACATTCATGACTCTTTCATCCTGAAGGGAGCTTTTATGTGGAGAAATATGGGGAAAAATGGTCAAGAACCTGCTGGCATTACTACTACCTGGCACTCACAAATCTTCCCAGTGCTGTGCAGAGAAACACATTCTAATATACGTTACCGATAGGTCACATCTTCTTTTTTCCACCTAGGACTCAGTGGGAAGGTGCTGTATGAGCGGATATCTGGCATTCCACATCTAGGCTGCTTCATCATGGCCAGGGTCTTAGGATTCAGCTCCCCGGTCACTTCTAGCCCAAAGAATGACTGCATTTCTCGAATTTTATCAGCCATGGGATTGAGATTCTTCCATTTCAAAAGAGAACTTTTCTCTTCTTTGAAATCATAAAAATTTTCCAGGTATTTCTGGTAGGGAAGAAAATGCAACAGTCTAGAAGTGCCTTTTTTTTTTTTTTTTTTTTTTTTTTTTTTTTTTTTAATGCAGTGAGTGGTTAATAAATTATTGTACATCCCCACTTTTACTTCCTCAACAACTTAAGTTCTGTCTGTAGTCCTTACCTTAGCAAACTGCATTTCTTCTTTTTCTTTTTCTGGAAGCACTGGGAAAGCACAAGAGCATGCAATATATAGTACCCCAAGGAAAGGTATGGTCTTGGTCTTCATCTTGCCTCCCTGTTCTATCAGCCCTTGCTAGAAGACCTCTGAGTCTCTTCTTCTGTTCAAGGCTTTCTAGTGTTTCTCTATTTATACCAGTTGTGTGCTTGCTAAAGTCAATAACTGCATGACTCACTTTATAACATCCTCTGATTTCCCACAGAAACAGAAAACAAATTTAGTTTTAGAAGCAAGCTAACACATGAGTTTACCTTGCCCAAAAACCCCTGATTTTGCAATCGTATTACTGCCCAGTATTTATTTATTTATTTATTTATAATTAATTAATTAATTAAAAAACTGGACTAATATTTTAAACTTACAAGTGTCTGTATTTACCATTGGTCCTCTGGATAAAAGTCACCTCATTTTTCAGAGGTGTTAAAGCAATCCAGCTCTTTTTGAGGGACAACAATCTGTAATTCCTTGAAGCACATGGTAAGAGACCTCCAGGAACTGCCCCTCAGTTTTCTCAGGGTGGCAACCATGCAGATCCTCAGCATGTTCATCTTGCTCATGATGATTTTAGTGGTGTAGCTGATAAGATAAATGAGTCACTTTTCTCTTCAAACTAATATCTCAACACAGTTAGAAAACCATCACCTATGCTGCTACCTGTCCTTTGTAATCACAGATCTATGGCCGCATTCCCTTTTTCTCCCATATTTGCCTCACACAATCCCCACACCACAATGTAAAGGTCTCAGCAGAGCTCATCAGACCATATATCCTGGTCTGCATAGCCTGTCAGTCAAGGACATTTTCACAACTAAAGAAGAAATGGCAAAAATTGCCCTACAGAACTACAGGTAGTTTAGGGGTGCAGGGGTCTTCAGGCCCTTGTCCGTTAGATGGAAGATGACAAAGATTTGAACTGTACATTCCAAATTACCCAATTTACCAGAAGTCCTGTTTACAATTCCTATTCCCTTTTGTGACCATGTCTCACTGCAGCTTATGCAGGGGTTGCAGAATCACTGTCACTCCTGTTCTCTTATTCTTGCTTGTCATTTCTGAGACATCTATCTTTAGAAGTAGAATTCTCCTATGCTGACTTAGTGCCCAAATGTAAGTTCAAAATGAGAAATAAGAGGTAAAAATAATCTGCTTCTTTTTGAACATGAGAAAAACAAGGGAAAGAAACCACTTTTCCTGTGAGAGCAAACATATCGGAAATTTCAAAAAAAGCCAACTCTAGCACCACAGGTGCTGAGCTCTGCAGTCTGCAAAGTGGCCTGAGGAAAAGGCATGGCCTCCTTCCAAAGGCAAATGGAATTGAACTGCCCAGCTGGGATAGGGTCATGCTGCATGTTTGACCCAGGTCAGAGCCCATGTCTCCAAATTGCTGAGTTAAGTGGCACAAATGTTTATGTCTAAGGCTGCAGTAGGATGAAAGTAGCTTTGCCAACAGTTAATTTCTGTGGTGGTGAGGTGCTCCTGCTTGTCTCGTCCTGACCAGTACTTCTGCTCCTTCCCCGTGCCCTGTTGATACAAAGTGTGCCTTCAGTGAACTAATCCAGAAGACTGAAGCTACAGGAAAGCAGCTGAGGAAAACACCCCCAGCCACACCAACAATAATTGTCTGCTGGGTTACCGACTGCAGTGGCTCCCTAAGGGGTGAGAAGAGAACTGAGCCAACACAGGGGAGGATGTGGTTATTGTAGACAGGAGTAGGGATATTGCAGACAGGAGTGTGGATGCAGGGCATCAGCCAGGCATGAGGCTAGGAAGATAGGACCTCTCCTTCTGGCAGCGGCAGCAACAAGGTAAAAGTTTATCTCTGCTGGCCGTGGAACAGGACCTCAAACTGCATACATAGAGTACAGTGTGTGCATTTCTGCAAAGAAATTCAGACACAAAGTGGAGTAATTTTAAATATTGTGATTCTATCTCTCCACCTAGCAGCAGCAGTTGGCATATGACACTTATCCTCTGTACTTTCAGCTAAGTGTTTTGTAAATACCCTGCTTACTGTGTCCAGGGGATCTAGGGCAAAGCAGTCTGAGCAGCTAGATGCTGTACAAGCAGTTGGCAAACACTTTAACAAGTCCTTCCTGATGTTTAGGAAGCTATCGTTTCTTGCTGAGTTTTGCATGGCTGCTGACAGGCAAGTTACAGCTCCTTCATAGCTTTTGGCTTCCCCTTCCAGAGGCTGTTGCCTGCGTGCTCAAGCTGACGTTTATGGAGTGGTTGGTGAGTGATGTGGGGAAGAGCTAGGTCTTGACTTGTGAATGTATTTGGCAGCATAACTAGGGGAAAATTCACAGCTAAGGCAATCTGCATGGTTCTGAGATGTGCAAGGGTGGTTTTCACTTGTGTGTGGATTCGTTTTCTTGTGCTGACCCCAAAGATATCAGCAACTTTTAGGGTTCACATTAATGCGGGTACTCAATCCCGAGTTTAGGCATTACAGGTTGCAAACAGGAGCTGTGTTGTGCTTTTAATTGGAGGTTTAAAATTATTCAAGATTACCTTGTCAATGGGCATAGTGAAGATTTACCATCAAAGCCACAGTTCTGATTTAAATGGGATGAGCTAAACTGAGGAAATGACCTCACATAGCACTTTCCCCTTACTTACAGGTCTACTGGTTCATGAATTCTGCTTCAGAGGTCCCCAGAAACACTTAAGTCTTGACAAGGTTGAGTGGGCTGAGACCTGTTTTGTGCCTTAGCCCTGTAGGCAACCCCAATGAGATACTGATCTTACATCTGCCTTGGAAACTCCTTCCCTCTGTGTCCCAAAACCATTCTCGCCCTCCAGCTGGATTGGAGACTGCACAGACCACAGTGCTGACTTGCCAGCTTACACAGCAAGCAAAGCAGCCAGGACGGATTCAGGGATACTGCTCATTTCTTCCCTCAGCTCATCGGCACTCAGACTCATATGTGCCATAGCACCAGCAAGTGTCTTAATCACTGCACCCAGGGACCACAGCGGGTGATTTCCCAGGAAGACCCTTGCAACTGAGGAGAGCATTTCCCTGAAAGCCTGGCAACGTCCAGGCTAACACTCCTCCACCACAGAACTGTTTGTCCTCTGACAGTGTAATTCGTGTTATCCATTGGGGTCCAGCCCAAGTGCCAGGCTTTTTAGCAGATTTGTCAAAATCCTAGCCGTGAATTCTTCCATTTGTTATTTTCACATGGTTGAAATTCCATCCAGAAGTGTCATGTTGGTTCTTTTTGGCAGTTTTGACTTATGGAAAGAAGAGGTTGAAGGATACTTAACATAGTCATATAAACAATTGTCATTAGCTGTATAAACAACTGTAAATTAGCTCAAAGGAAGTTGAACTAAATGCACACACACAATGATTTCAACTCCTAAATTCATAGAAATACCTTCTACTACCTTCTACAGAGGTTGTCTTCTTTCCCACCTCCTCTTTCCTCATACTGTTTCTAACCTCTCCACCTCTGACCTGCCTATGCCAAGGAGGCAGGATGGAGTATGAAAGCTTTGGTCATAGTCAGACATAGAAGAAGAGATTAGTTAAAACATCTAGCTGAGATCTCCCTCCCCACCACTAAACTATCTACTGTCCGTAGGTTAAAATTTGTCTTTGCCTTTCAGAGATAAATACAGGGGGTTTGGGGGTGTGTGTGTGTGTTGTGGGGTTTTTTTGGAGGTTTTTTTTGTGGGGTTTTTTTTTGTGTGGTTTTTTTTTTCTTTGGTTTGGTTATCTTTTGTTTCCTCAGGGAAATTTTTGTTAACCTTACCTGTCTCTTAGTAATATCTTCTTAGCCCCACAAATGCAACTGTCTTTTCTTATAATCATCCAGACTCGACACACTTGGGTTTTTTCCCTCTTGAATGGGTCTGGACATAAATCCATACAAGCAGGTTCTGGGACTTGAGGGACAATAACCAAAAAGAAAAAGATGAAAGCCCTTGACATGATTTTGTGATCCAATCTTTGCTAGATAACAGCTAGATAATAGCAAACAAATGGTTGGGGAAGGTAGCCAAGCAAAAAAATTGTGACATGGAAAATAAAGCAGGTGTCCCAGTAAGAGATTCAGAAGAGTTAGACAATTTTACTGAAAATGAAACATTTTCAATCTATCTTTGCAGGGCTGTACTTCGAGAGTGTTAAAACTGAGCCTGAAAAGATATTTACTTGAATTGCATGACTTTGCCTGTAATATCCATTCATCAGTGGGATCTCCTTATCCATGTTTAATAGTACAGAGCTGTTGCTAATAATTATATTAGTAATTTTTCTACTTCATTTAAGTATATTGTCCATGTTCCATTGCAAACTGACAGATGGCATGGAGAGATATTCTCAACGGCTGATTTTAATTAAGTGGGAATTTGGCCATTTTTTTTTTTTTTTCTTTTAATGTCTGTAACCTTTCCTCGAGTATTATCAAAATAACAAAGCTGAAATCACTTCCAAACTTCTATTTAGTGTGTAAACAAGTTTCACAAGCTGCTTGTCATTTCCTTTCAGCAATGTCTGACTTAGTAGTTTCTTATGAAGTCATGGTCACAAAGCAATTGTGTGTCCGGTCCATCTGTCACTGAAAAAGAGTTAGGCCAGAATGCAACATCTAAGAATTTTGAGCTTTGCAGGAAGTAAATTGGAATTTAAAAAGTCTGAATTATTTGCACCCCACAGATGACCCCTTATTTCATAAGGGCAGCACATCAAGGCCAAATTCTGAATTCAGACACAGGCCTGAGCAATGGGTGAGGCAGGAAGCACTGTGGTTTTGAGGCACAATTAATTCACTGTTTCCTCTTTACCATCCTGGCCCCTACTAGGTTCAGACTATGTCAGCATGCCAAACCATTGAGGCATGATCCTACCTTTCCTTCTGACAGGCAATGGTCAGTAAAATGTTGCCCCTTTCCTTCCATGCACAGAATTGAACAGCCAAGGACCTAAGCCTGATTCTCATTCTGTTACAAAGATTATCAACATGATTCCAGACCACTGGGTTGGTAGTTAAGATGATGGTCATTTAGCCTCAAGAACATTTACTGCAGTTTCTTGGTCTTGTAGGACCACAGGAAATGCTTTCCCATGTCATGTCATCTCTTAACAGCTGCTTAAGCACTTGACTTAGATGTTTCCATAAGATATATTGTTAGGTTTTATGTTCATGTTACATGAACTGGATTGCAATGCTTTGGATTCAGTATCAGGAAGAGTCTTTGCTATTTAAAGAGTCTCCAAATTATCTCAGATTCCATTTGGTGTGGAAAGGAAAGATCTTAACAGCTTTGATAATTTGACATGGAAGCCTCAACTAATATTCAGCCAAGATGCTATAACTAACATGAAGCTCAAGATGCCTCCTTCAGAAAGCCAAGTTCTCTGATTCTTTTGGAAATGAACAGGGGCAGCAGGGAAGTACTCTAGGAAACTGTCACCCTGCTGGTGCATCTAATAGCTATAATTTGAAAATGTAGACCAACAGCTACTGGCAGTCCTGGGTTATGGTTCAAATATGCTTTAATACTGGAATCTTGTACAATGTTCACTGTTTTCCCTGTGTATTTCTTGAGTCATCTAGATACAGATGACTTATGATAAATGCAACACATTTCATAATTCAGGTGCAGAGGCTAAAACAACCATTGAAAATATTGAGTAATGGAGGTATTTGGGTGTTACTGGTATGCAGGGCACCATGATTTGGTTTAACACTTCTGGAGCTTCCACCCTTGTCAAAAATAGACATTTTTCAAATTGCCCACACTTCTGAATCGAATGGTTTCCTGCCTTCCAGATGGTACAAAAATCACAAGGATGTAGTATTTCCTATCAAGCTGCTTTGAGCCCTGTCTGCCCAGGCAGCTCTGCACCCATGAAGGTTTCACTTAGGAGAAAGATGTTCTTGAACAAAGTAATGAAAAGGAAAATCTTTAGACCCTAAGAGAAGCAGCCAACAATATAATTTATAAGCTTTGTAGTAATATTGGCGGTTAAATGATTTTAGAGATTTTCTTAGGTATAAACAGGGTAGCCAAAAGAGTTGAATATTTGTAGCATATAGAAAGAAGAAAAATGTAGTTTAAACACTTGTGGGGAAAAAAAAAAAAGAAAAAAAGCAGGTAAAATTTTCAAGCCACTTCTTTAAAGATGCTCACTATACGATAGTGCTGTTATTGTGCATTTGTGGCAATTCTAACACATAAGGAAAGAATCAGCTTTTCACTCTCCTTTGAAGAGGAAAATGCTTATTTTTGAATACCAGTTTGAATAAGCAAACACCACAGTTAACACAGTTAAACCAAACTGCTTTGAAATACAATGCCAATATTTTTTTTTTGCTATCAAGAAGAATTAATTTTAATAAATACTGCAAATATTACATTCATTGTATATTAAACTTCTATTAAAAAATAAGCATAAAGTTCTTGTAGCTACTAGAGAACCATCTGTGATCTCAAGAATGGAGACCCAACGTGACAAGATTAAAAGACCTTATTAACACATCACTTTGCAACCATGAGTGGCTTTCTCCAACTCACCATTAGCTGTCTGTACAGAGATTACCCTCCTCCCAGAACATCTAGCTGAGATATTCACAGAACATTAAGGTTGGAAGGGACCTCCAGAGGTCATTGAGTCCAAACCCCCCTGCCAAGACAGGATCCTCTAGGGTAGTTCGCACAGGAATGCATCCAGGTGAGTTTTGAAAGTTGCCAGAGCAGGAGACTCCACAACCTCTCTGTGCAGCTGTTCCAGTGCTCCGTCACCCTCACTGTAAAGAAGTTTCTGCTCATGTTGAGGTGAAACCTTCTATGCTCCAGTTTGTAGCCATTGCTCTTTGTCTTATTGCTGCTGATCACTAAAAAGAGATTGGCCACATCCGCTTGGCACCCACCCCTCAGATAATTGTGTACATTGATGAGATCTCTTCTCAGCCTTCTCTTCTCCAGACTAAACAGCTCCAGGTCTCTCAGTCTCTCTTCAGAGGGGAGATATTCAAATTCCCCAGTCATTCTCGTGTCTCTCCACTGGACTCTCTCCAGCAGATCCCTGTCTCTCTTGAATTGAGGAGCCCAAGATTTGACACAGTGGTCTCACTAGGACAGAGTAGAGAGTGAGAAGAACCTCCCTAGACCTGCAGGGGATACTTTTCTTAATGCACCCCAGGATGGCATTAGCTCTTTTGGCCACAAGGGCACATTTGATTGAATTCATGTTACCTCACCCAAACTAAGTCGGACTATTAAATCTTTGTAACTTTAACTGTTTAACCAAATTCAAGTGATTTGAGAGAACCATGTCAGGAAGGTGTCGGCTCAGTTTCTCCAGCTGGCACTACTGAGAATGGCACAAGAGGCAAACTTCTATGCAGTCATGAGCAAGGAGAGGGTTAGGTTTCTGACATTACATTAAATTATTTTATCATGCTCACAATTCTCTCAACGGATTGTATTCACATGGCTTGATTGGAAATCACAATCCAGTGGTTTCCAGCTAATTAGAAAAGTGAAAGGCTGGCTCAACAGGATGCTATTTCACTATAATTTTGTAAGACTTGATTACAGTGTTCTGTCTTCAAAATCACTTAGGATCATGCTTCACATATTAGAGACTAGCAAACTGTCTTCAGGGTTATGAGAAGTAGTTCAGGTGAATGCCAACAGCGAAAGTGCTGTGGGTTGTCATAGTTTGAGGAATGCAAATAGACAGCTGTGTAATTCGTGACAGATAATTTCCCCCCCTTAATTATGCATTTACAGGACACATAATGCTTGTCAATGCATCTCCTCTGTTCTTATTTCAAACATCTAATTATAAACCCATTATAATCTCCAGATCAGACATGAGCTTCTTGTAGTAGAAGACACTTCATCCATCGTTTACTCTTCTGGTAGCTACGTGGGACAGAGTACTTTACTGGAAACTCAATCACTTGTCTGTGCTGAACAACATAAAACATTGGTTTCATCCTGTTGGTCATTTGAAAAACCTTATTGTTTTGTTATTGTTAATTGCCCAAATCTGCAAGAAACACTTATGTCTTCCTTTGTATGTAAAGATGAGGAAAAACTTGATTTGTTCATCCCAATCCATCTGAAATTATCTTCTAATGAAACACCTAGCAATTATTTTCACAGTTTATTTCTTTTCAAAACAAATACTCTGCTTTGTTTATTCCTGATCCTGAAAAGGATTTATATTCTCCTTTGATGAATATTTGAGAATATATTCATAGACTCATAGAATGGCTTGGGTCAGAAGGGATCTCCATTAGTAATCTAGTCCAACCCTGCTGCAGTGAGAAGGGACATCCTCCATTAGATCAGGCTGCCCAGAGTCCTGTTGAGACTGACCTTGGATATCTCCAAGCGTATTTCTGAGGCCTCGACTACTTCCCTGGGCAACTTGTTCCAGTGTTCCTCTACCCTCATGGTAAAGAAGTTCCTCATAACATCCAATTTAAATCTACTCTTCGCTAATTTAAAACCATTGCCCCTTGTCCTGTTGCTACACAACTCTCTAAACAGCCCCTTTGCAGCCTTCTTGTAGGTCCCCTTCAGGTACTGAACGGCCACCATTAGGTGTGTCTGGAGTCTGGGGGGTTAAATTAAGAAAAGTTTAATTGGCATGAAAGATCAATCATTTTATGTAACGTGAGTGAAATCTTGTCTGAATTCCTTTTAACAGGAATTCCACTGGCAGAAAAGTGAAAAAATTCCCCCAAGTTTTGTGTTGCAATAATTGGTGGAAGAGCATCCAATTTTAATAAAAATCATAGCTGTGGTGTATAATGAAATAAATTGCTACCCACTCGAGGAGTTCCATGTAATCTGGATTACTCCTGAGTATGTGTTAAAAGTAATCATAGAAGGCCGAAGAACTGTTAATAGAGAATTTTTCATTATTTCTCAAACTTAATTATTCTTGGCAATTTCTTGTTTTTCTTTCCTTCACCAAGAACTTGCTGTCTCCTTAAGAAAATGTACTGGTCAAATATGCTCAAAATTTCCCAGATTGTATTTTGCCTCTTCCAATCTTCTACACCATCTATTGCTTTATATATTTAGAGGACAGTTTTCTGCCCAAAGCTGACAAATAAAGAGAGAGAGCTTATTTGCAAGAACTCTTAAAGCCGTGTTTAATTCAGAGGACCTTAAATGCCAAGAGACTGAAAACGGCTGAGGTTAGTTTTTTCTCGTGAACTTGGCAAGTTTTGATTTCTGGTGTTGCACTTTTTTTTTTTTTTTTAAACAGTATTTGAATAAAGACCTGAAGTCCATTTAGGAGCATATTGCATGGAAAATACATTACATAAAACAGTACCTAATGGTCAGCTCAGTTCACAGAAATAGAGACCTAGCAATTAAACTTAGAGTGGTGGCCACAGATGGTGCATGCCATATACCCCTGTACCTGCCTCACATACAAAGCAATGCAGTGAATGTAACACAATTGTACAGATGGGGAATTTTGATAAAAAGCCAAAAAACAAAACCCAAACAAAACCAAAGCAAACCAAACAAGAAAACAAAAACAAAACCTACAAAAACCCAAAACCAACCCAACCCAACAACAACAACAACAAAAAAACAAACAAAAAACCCCAAACAAAACCAAAACCAAGCCAACAACAACAAAACAAAACCAAAACCAAAATCAAAACCAAACCAAACCAACAAAACCACACAAAACCCCTAAACAAGCAACCCAACCCCCCTAAAAACACAAACAAAAACCCAAACACCAAAGCCCAGATGCTTCTCTCACACAGGTTGGGTCAGGGCAACCTCTAACATCAATACAGGCTGGGGGAGAAGACAGCAGCCCTGTGGAGAAGTACTTGAGGGTCATGATTGATGAAAAGCCACAAAATCACAGAAGTATTCAGGTTGGAAAAGACCCTCAAGATCACCAAGTCCAACTGATCTCTCTACTCTACAAGATTCACTCTAAATCATGGCCCCAAGCACCATGTCCAAATGACTTTTAAACATCTCCAAGGTTGATGACAATCACCTCCCTGGACAGCGCATTCCAATGCCTGATCACTCTTGCTGTGAAACAAAATTTCCTAATCTCCTGTCTAAACCCATCCAGTCACAGCTTGAGGCCATTTCGTCTTGTTCTGTCACTATTCACCTATGAGATCAGCACCAATCTCTCCACAACATCCTTTCAGATAGCTGTACACAGAGATGAGGTCTCCCCTCAGCCTCCTCTTTTTCAAACTAAACAGTCTCAGCTCCCTCAGTTGCTCTTCCTAAGATTCATTCTCCAGGCCCTTCACCATCTTCATTGCCCTCCTCTGCACTCACTCCAGCACCTCCACATCCCTCTTTTATTGAGGTGCCCAAAACTGAACATCATACTCAAGCTGTGGCCTCACCAGAGCTCACAAGGGAATAATCATCACCCTAGTCCTGCTGGACACAGATTTTCTAATACAAGCCAGAATGCCATTGGTTTTCTTTGCCACCTGGGCACACTACTTGTCCATATTCAAGTCCCTTTCATCCAGACATCTTTCCAGGTACATTTTCCCAAGCCTGTAGTTTTGCTTGGAGTTGTTTTGGCCCAAGTTGCAGGACCTGAGATTTGACCTTATTGAAGCTCATGCCATTGACATTGGCCCATCCTATTGACTCAACCTACCCAAGTCCCTCTGCAGAGCCTCCCTACACTCATGCAGATCAACACTTTCACCTAACGGTGTCCTCTGTGAACTTACTGATGACACACTCTAGCCTTCGTCAAGATCACCAATAAAGATGTTAAAAAGCAGGATCCCTGAGGAACACCTCTTGTAAGCAGCTACCAGCTGGATTTAGCTTCATTGACCACCACCCTTTGGGCCTTTTCCTCCAGACAGTGCTTTATCCAGCAGAGCTGTGCTTGTCCAAGCCATGAGTAGTCAGTTTGGCTCTGAGAATTCTGTGGCGAACTGTGTCAAAGGTTTTTTGAAAGTCTAGGTATACAGCATCCATAGCCTTTCCTTCATACAGTAATACGGTCAGTTTGTCATAGAAAGAGACCAGGTTCATCAGGCAGGACCTGCCATTCATAAACCCATGCTGGCTGGGGCTGGTCCTCTAATTGTTCTCTATATGGCTTGTAATAGCCCTTGAGATGACCTGCTTCATGACCTTCACAGAATCACAGAATTAACCAGATTGGAAAAGACCTCTGAGATCATCGAGTCAACCTATCACCTAACCCTTCTAATTCACTAAACCATAACACTAAGTGCCTCATCCAGGCTCCTTTTAAACATCTCCAGGGATGGTGACTCCACCACCTCCCTGGGCAGCCCATTCCAATGGCCAATCTCTCTTTCTGCAAAGAACTTCTTCCTAACATCCAGCCTAAACCTCCCCTGGCACAGCTTGAGACTGTGTCCTCTTGTTCTGTCATTGGATGCCTGAGACGAGAGACCAGACCCCTACCTAACTACAGTCTCTTTTCAGGTAGTTGTAAAAAGCAGTAAGGTCTCCCCTGAATCTCCTCTTCTCCAGGTTGAACAACCCCAGCTCCCTCAGCTGACCTTCACAAGGCTTGTGCTTCCCTGGTACCTAGGTCAGACTGACAGTTCTATGGTTTCTTGGATCCTCCTTTCTTCACTCTTGTAGATAAGTGTTACATTTGCTACTCTGCAGTCCACAGACACCTCCCCAGTTAATCAGGACTTCAGGTAAATAATGGACAGTGGCTTAGTGAGCACATCTGCCAGCTCCTTCAGCACCCTTGGGTGTAGCCCATCTGGCCCTGCAGACTTGTGTGGGTCTAAGTGGCATAGCAGATCACTGACCACTTCCTTATGTATTGTGATGATCTCACGCTGATTCCCCTCTCTGACTCCTAGTTCATGAGGCTGGGTGTCTGGGGAACTGCTGGATCCAATGCTGAAGACTGAGGCCAAGCTGGCATTAAACACCTCAGTCTTTTCCTTGTCCTTAGTTTCCCTCTGCATCCAATAAAAGATGGAGATTTTTCCCTTGTCCTCCTTTTGTTGTTAATGAATTCATAAACATTTTTATTATCAGTAATGGCTCTATCTAGTTTGAGCTCTAGCTGTGTTTTGGCTCTCCTAACTTTCTCCCTGTACAGATTCACTATATTTTTATAGCCACATGAGACAGCAACATATGCTCACAAGCCGGGAAGGCCAGCCATGTACTGAGCTGCATCAGAAAAAACATGGTCAGCAAGTCAAGGGACATGACTTGTTTCCACTACTCTGCCCTTATGAGACCTCTGCTGCAGTACTGTATCCAGCTTTGGATTCCTCAGCAGAAGGAAGACTTGGAATAGTTGGAATGGGTCCAGAGGAGAGCATGAAAATAGCCAGAGGGATGGAACACCTCTTCTGTGAAGAAAGGCTGAGGAAATTATAGTTGTTCAGCCAGGACAAGGGTAGGCTCCTGGGAGACCTTACAGTACTTAAAGGGTACTGAAAAGAAAAATGGAGACATTTTTAGCAGGGCCTACAGCAACATGGAAAAGGGCAATGGTTTTAAACTAAAGAGAGTGGATTCAGACTAGACACAAAGATGGTTTTTTCCCAAGAGGTTGATGAAACACTGCAAACATGCAAGGTCAGATTTGGCTAGGGCTCTGAACTACCTGATCTAACTGAAGATGTCTTTGCTCATTGCAGAAAGATTGGGCTCGGTGACCTATAAAAGTTCCCTCCAAGCCAAAATGCTCTATGGTTCTTATTAGTCAGAGCATATCAGATGGTGGGACAGGCATGGAAGATGCTTGCACTCTGTTTTTGTACTGCTTTCCCTCAGAGTCTACAGGATACAATCTGGAGCTGGAGCATGAAAAAATACAGGTCTTGCTCTCATTAAGATGGAAACCTTTTATTTTCCTACCAAGAAATCTCCTTCCATCCTCATTTTTCATTAACTCTTGAAGTCCTTGACTTTCCACACTACTTTTCCCATTTTTGGGTCTCTGATTCTTGAGGAGGTTAAATATGTTTTCATTCGGACTTTTTCTTTTGAAGCTTTGACTCCTTCAAGAAAGTCTCTGGAGAATTATGCGATAGGTTCCTTTACTGGCACATCACATCTTACTATCAAAGAATCATAACATCGATGAATAATTACTCACGTACATGAGTGAAATATTCTTACTAAATGAAAATTAAAGCAGCCATCTCTGACAAAATATGCCTTTTGAGTGCCAGATTGAGACATCAGAACAGAGGGAGACCAGGACTCAAAGCAGTACTTGTGATGGCATCTGTCAAAGCTAATGGGGAAAACTTCTAACATCCCTGTATGCCCAAAGGCAGATGGAGAGCAAGGAGAGCTGGACAGCTATGGTAGCTACTTATACACATTGGTTTGTCCTGTCTGTTCCAAACCTTTCTTTTAAAAATATTAATAAGATTTATGGATGCATAGCTGACCTTGGAGAGGAGGTAATTTGCAGGTGAAAGAGTGTTAGAGAGAGGAAATTCCTTCACTGCACTAGCAGAGTCCAAAGGAGGAAGGACACAAGAAGAGGTGTTTGTACAATTTAGAGGTCTGGCAAAAAATATCACTGCCAGCCCCTTTGTTAGCACTAAAACCTCAGTACATTATAAGGATGGAGTTCGCTTAAACTACTTTTGTCTGTGTAAAGTCAGGGATCCAGTTTGTTAGTATCTCCCATTACTCTCAAAGCTGTGTAAGTGGCATCTGGGGAATATAATCCACTCAAACTATTTGAAATAACTAATTTTGAATGGACTAAACCAACTCTTTGCTTCCTCTGTTTCTCCAGTGACCATGAAATGACTTTTATAACAACGAGATAAATCCTTTCACAAGAGACACTCCACATTTTGCTGCAGCTGTACAAATAATTCAGTATTTTGCTTTTTAGTAAAAGAGATAGTACCAAAACCATCTGTCTGTCATGCTAACTACTGAATAATTAACACAGAGAATGGTAAACACGGACAAGATTGTGTTCTGCTCACAAGTAATTCATAGGATACTCAATCTGGTCAATTAAAGATAACAGTGTTGTTTATTGGTACAAGAAGGAAAATGAAAAGGCAAGACTACCATGTTTGCTATTAAACAAAGAATAATGCAGAAAGTGTAATGGCATTTTAATCATCCTATAGCATTTTGTCCCCATGGGAATAAAAGAAACAGATTTAATTAATTGTTCTGGAGAATTTTCTAGAAAAGAAAATAATTCCAGTATACTCCAGTTGTGAAATTCATTAGAATGTGCCAATGCATATTGATTCCTCCCATCAGGCATTTCAAGAAAGAAGCATTTAACCTAAGTTGTACTGCCCAAAAAATAATTTGACTCACTAGTCCATAGCGATTTTATGAAAGCTAATTAAAGAGTTTTAAAATGATGGGTGACTCAGGTTCCTACAATTTGTTTAGCAGAGTGATTCAATTATTGTTATCTGCCTCAGGCTCTGTTCTTGAGCAAAGCCTACTGGAAAGCATTTGCATTTCGCTGCCACAGTCATGTACCCACTTGACACCTGGCAAAAAAACTTTGATGAAGACTGAGCAAATGTCCGTAAGATACAGGTTTATGGGAATGAGGAAACACAATTGTGACAGGGGAACGTTCTGAAAATCACACGTGCTTTACTAAAGGTCTGCACACTGATCTTACCCAGGCATTAGCTAAGGCAAATAATTGCTCCTTTAATTTCCTTGAGAGAATACATTTAATGACAGAGTTGAATGTTTGAGGCACATCTATACCTTTAAACAATGGGAGGTGATCTGCTGGGAAGCAGTGTTCTTTTCCATCCATTGCTATCCATCTGGTTGTATATATATTTTGTACCTTGTTTTCACTTGGTTTTACATATTTGCAACTCTCCTACCTTAAATACCCTATATTTGTTGTTAAAGTTCTTCTTCTAACTTCCAAATTGTAGCAAGACTGTTATTTGGGTGTTTTCTCCCCTTCTCTCTCTCCTCCTTCCTTTCCAAAAGGGGTGGGAGAGGGGAAGGCATCCTACTATTATTGCATTGGTTTCTGTTAGATATATTTTGAGTCCCCTGGGAAGTTAAACTCAAACCAATACAAGTAGCCCTGTGGAGAAGGACCTGGGAGTCCTGGTGGACACCAAGATATCCATGGGACAGCAATGTGCCCTTGTGGCCAAGAAGGCCAATGGGATCCTGGAGTGCACTAAGAAAAGTGCGTCCAGTAGATTGAGAGAGGATCTCCTCCCACTCTGCTCTGCCTTGGTGAGACCTCACCTGGAATATTGTGTTCAGTTTTGAGCACCCCAGTTCAGGAGGGACAGGGATTTCCTTCAAAGAGTCCAACAGAGGGCTATGAGGATGATTAAGGGGCTGGAGTACTGCCCTATGGGGAGAGGCTGAGTGACCTGGGGCTTTTTGGTCTGGTTACTTAGAGGAAATCTAATAAATGTTTATAAATATCTGAGGGTTGGGTGTCAAGAGGGAGGGGACAAGCTCTTCTCTGTTGTTCCCAATGATGCATCAAGGGGCAATGGATATAGACTAAAGCCAAGAAAGCTCCACCTCAACATGAGGAAGAACTTCTTTACCATAAGGGTCACAGAGCACTGGAACAGGCTCCCTAGAGAGGTTGTGGAGTCTCCTTCTCTGGAGACTTTCAAAATTCATCTGGATGTGTTCCTGTGTGACCTGCACTAGATTATGGTCCTGCTGTGGCAAGGGGTTTGGACTCAGTGACTCTGGGGGTCCCTTCCAACCCCTAATATATCCTGTGATCTTGTGATCCTGTGACATTAGTACCAATGCAGGTGAGGCAGTACAGGTCTTGCTGCAGAAGTCTACACTGTGTGTCATGCAGGTAAACTCTGTGCACCCACAGAGAGATGGTGATCACAGCCCTCAGTGACACCTACCCAGGCAAAAATAAAAGTAAAAATCTTGTACTACTCCTGGAAAACATGATGTGCCTCATCCTCTCCTACAGTCAAGCCTTCTTGCCCTCTCTGCTCTGAAACAGACATCTTTTGTTGGTGTTGTCAACTGGGTTACCTGGATGCATGCAGAGGCATTGCCTGCAGACTGCTAACTGCTGGTGGGAACCAGCTGAAACCTGAACAGGCAGTCAGTCACCTGCAACTACTGCTGTGACTGTGGTCACAGTCTGACTGTGACTGTGGTCAGTCACTTACCACTGCTGGAGCCCTGTCCCTGTCAGCTCAGAAGCAGAGATGTAGTCTCTGTTAAGTGTCGCAGGTGATATTTCTCCCACAAACCATAGCAGATACCAGGGCTGGGGACCAAATGAATTTGGGAAAGTCTCCTTTCTTCCTTCAGTGCTGTGCTGGAGGCTGTGCAACTCAATCTTCATGCCAGGAGGAGAGCCTGCCTGTTGGACAACTGCCATCCCATACCTGGTCTCACTGCAACTGACAGAGGTGCCACGATTCTCTTCTTTTCCCCAGGCCCTCCCAGAACATAGGAGACAGACCTGGAGAGTTTGCTGACATTTCACTTCAGAATATTTAACTAGTGAAATTGTGTACCTTTCATTAACCAGACACCTCTCCCAAAGACAAGTCATGTTACAAGCACAGGTAAAAGCTGCCATTTACCTAGCAGTGAATTTGAATTTATTGCTTGTACAATATTGATCACTCTGGGCTGTTTTATTACTTTGTAATAGTAAAAGCTATGTAAGAAAAGACAGTAAACTGAAAGAGGTGGAATGCAGTAACCCCTCTCCTGAGATCTGCCTTTCCTCTTTCCTTTCCCTGTTATCAATGACAGCAAGCTTTTGGGTTTTTTTCTGCTTTTTCCCACACTTCTACATTATTTTTCAAAAAGTATTATTGACCACAAAGGCTTCCTGAATCTTTCTGCACCATCATGTTTTTATGTTCCCATGTACAGTTTGAAAATGTGTGCAGTAGAGCTTCTCTTATTCAAAACAATTGCTTCCAGGCAAATACATCACTTTTCTTCCTCACTGTTATTTTATAATATTGATTTTATACTTTCTCACCAATCTTCATTTTTACCTCTGAAGTTTCTTAACTAATTTTTTTTTGTTTTAATCAGAGACATTAAACATTTAAATTCTGAAGTCTTTCAAATGTATTAGAGCAAGATTAGAGCATATTGCAGAGCAAGAATCTAAGAATGGAGTTAGCGAAAACACAACAGAGCAGCAAGTGTGAGTCTAACATAATTACTACTATGTGCATGTTGTGGGCAGAGATGAGAAGGAAGAAAGTTAAGACCAATTAGGCTTAAGCATCATGATGTGATGAAAACAAGTTAAATCACTTAAGGAAAGGCAGTTTATTTATTTGGATCAAAATTTTGTGCAGCTGGGTATCGGACTGAGATTCCTGGGAAGATTCTGACCATATCATTTGGAATGCTTTTAGAGAAATAAAAGCTGTTAAAAGTCATCTATGGGAGTGAAATTAATTTCCCTTATTGTTGCATCTCTCCCTTTGAAAGCTATGCACACTGAGATTGTAGTTTATCTAACCTAAAGTTCACAATGCATGAACAGAACTTTATAAGAATAATCTATTTCTTTACAGCAAGAGCCTAAAGGTGATTAGCGTGGGGTTAAACATTCTTTTTTCACCAGAAATGTCTCAGCTACCTTTCTAAGAAACAATATTTACAGCTACAAGATGTAGATGAAACTTGGTATTGTCATCAACACAGTGTTTATGAATAATCATTGCCTCCATTATGAAGAACTTGCATTTTGTCTTGGGCTTTGTTAAGTACCAAGGATATTAAGGAAGAGTTGACTACAAAACCTAATTACACTGACTGATTACCAAGAGCATCTTGACTTTCACTGGGCAAAATCAGGAAACCATCGGAAGTCAACTGGAGTAAAAAGTTCATGTACTGGCATGAGAGAAGACCTGAACTGTCTGTGCATCAAAAGTGAAAAGGAACTGGATCTCTAAAAAATATAATCTTGGGAAGTTCTCCAGTGTTTCATAACACTTTAATATTTGTCTTAATGTTTCATTTAAAGTCCTGAAGTTAAGTGTCTCCCAGTTTCAGTCAAAATGCAGGTGTTCAAAGAAAACTCTAATCTAGGGCTTAGGAAATGCAGGGCTAAAATAAGAGCTGCCAAATCAAATTAGGCTTTGAAACAAAAATTAAGTAGCAAGAGAAATGTCAGTCATGGAGAATTATTTTAAAAGGAGGGCAAGATGATATGTGCAAAGTAGAAATTTAAGATATTCTAGGTGTAGTTTGAAAGTAGTATTTGCCATTTTTCTCTTCTGTAGAAATACTGGCACAGAACATAGGACCAAATACCAGATGAGTCAGAGGATGTGGGCATGGAGTAAAAAGTAATATTTTTAAGATGAAGCATAATTCAGAGCAAAATAGGTGTCCTGAAACCCCTGAAAAAAGTCAGCAAGCAAATGTTGTAAGAAGTGAATAAAAAAGGAATGACAAATAATTACTAGAATGTAGTAAATAGATCACCCATATTTGATATGGTGAAGGAGCAAGTCTGTGAAATTATTTTGAAGTTAAAGATAACTAAACATGTCAATTAACAGATTATAAGCATGTCAAGAACTTAACAGAAGACTGAGATAAATGTACTTCCTATTGTCTTCTGATTAATGTTTTAATAGTCAATGTGATTGTGTTAGATCACATTTTCTGGGGCTTCAGTAAAGCATCTGAAGCAACACCAAGGGAGAATTAATTAAAACAGAAAACTGTAGAAGGAGTAAGTAGCTCACTAAAGAAGACTACAGGGTATATTAAGAGAATGGAAGAGCTTCAGGGGCTGACTGAGTCACAAGATATTTCTTTAGGAACATAACAGAGAAAGCTATCTTGAAAGCACTATCAATACACAAGAGGGTGATGCAGGATGCCCTGAGAACTTAGAGAAAACAAATAGAGTGAAGACACAAAAATCAAAGTTGAAGGTTGTCAGGAAACTGGTGTGACTCTTCAATCATAATCTTTCTAATAGCCTTTGGGCATCTTGCCAAAACTATATTTTCATTCCCTGTCAGGACTGAGATTTCCAAATATATCAAATACAGTACAACACAGAATATGTACTGGAGATCTAGAAATCTGCCATGTATTGCACTAGGTGCAAGACACCTGAACAGTATGTCTGGCTTATCGTTCTTGTGAGAACAAAGTTTGTGTCATAGAAGTCACCTCCACATAGACAACACATCTACAGGCATCCAGAGTTGAATGTTGCACACTAGGGCAAGGCAAGGCAAGGCAAGGCAAGGCAAGGCAAGGAAAGGCAAGGAAAGGAAAGGCAAGGAAAGGCAAGGAAAGGAAAGGCAAGGAAAGGCAAGGAAAGGCAAGGAAAGGAAAGGCAAGGAAAGGCAAGGAAAGGCAAGGAAAGGTACAATGGAAAACCATACCACTGCTTTATAACTGATATTTTGGGTCTGTTATTCACAGTCTCTTTTGAATTACTGGTTCATCACCTATTCCCTTAAGCAGATCAAAGAGATAGTTCAGTGTGCTGACAGGTGTCCTGTCAGATGATGCTTACTAGGAGTGATAGGTAAAATATTTTACAGCCCCTGATGTGAATCTCGTTCCTACAACATCCCTAATCTAGACAGGGATTTTAAGAAACGAGCAATAAGTTTTATTCGATACCAATTAGAAATCATCCAGGATATGAATGAAAAAATTAACATTTTCATTTAGTTATTGGATTCTGCTAATTTTATTGACTTTTTACCTATGCAAGGGTGGACTGAAGCAGCTCTGGGTGCATCAATTAACTCCCTTGACTATAAAGGTCTAGGTAATTCGACCTTCATATGATTAAAGATAAGTGAAAATTTGTCACAGCCTAAAGGTCCCAAAATTAATAATCTAAAATGTATGTTATATTGGGGACTATTTCAAACATCTGTTACTGGTAAAATTCAACTTTCTTCTCTCCAGTAAGCCAGGATTTTCACTCATTTATGCATATGCCTCTAAAAAAAAAAGATCTAAACCAATCTAACTTAGCCTTTCCTCCCCTTTTATCCATTTTCCTCATTATTTCATCTTTTTATGAAACAAAAGAGGGAAAAAAAAAGACAAAAAACAAAAAAAAAAAGGGCAAGAATTAGTTATAGAATCAAAGTCATGAGTACAGCACAAAATTCAAAAGGTCATCTAGCGTAACTTTAACACAAGCACATACATTAGTATCACATTTCCATTACAACTGGTGTGGTTCCAGCTTTCCCCATAATTGGATTTTGAATGCAGCCATCAAAATCAATGTATCTTAAGACTTGCTAGTGCAGAACCCTTTACCATGGCTAATACAAGATACAGGAAACATTCATGACTAGTGCTTGCCTCAGCTTCTGCTATTTGTCAGCCACTGCCATTTGCACTGGACTATATTCACGGTTGTGTGTCAGCTTTGCACTCAGTTTCACCCTGCATTTTTTTTCCTACCACAAGTGACATAATGTGTCAAAGGAAGATGTTTATTGATCTGTTGTTGTTCATGAGGGAAGGTGATACTGATATTCTGAATTTCAAAGTTAAAAATTGCATGAAATCAGTAGGACTAGACTGAAGGGCTACACACTGGAACATAAAAGGTTCCACCTCAACATGAGGAGAAATTTCTTTACAGTAAAGGTGACAGAGTACTGGCAGAGGCTGCCCAGAGAGGTTGTGGAGTCTCCTTCTCTGGAGGCTTTTCAAAACTCACCTGGATGCATTCCTGTGGGAATCATAGAATGGTAAGNTGCCCCTAGTCCTGTCATTGCAAGGCCTTGTAAACCGTCCCTCCCCAGCCTTCCTGTAGGCCCTGGATAATCCTGCTTTGCCAGGGAGGTTGGACTCATGATCTCTGGAGGTCCCTTCCAACCTCTAAGTTTCTGTGATTCTGTAATTCTGTAATACTTCCTCAAACACAGATGGGCAAATTGTTCTGAAACTGGTGGATGCAAGCCACTAATACTGCACTAAGATATTAAAAAGATGTGCTGAAGATCCTTCTTAATATCATATTTAACAAGTCATGATGGCATCAGCATTTTTTTCTGCTATGTCTCTATCCTCAATCTCCTCAAAAGGAGATACATGATAAAAGGAGCCAAGATGAAGATGTCTGTTGATCAACGGAGATGATTAAGCAACTTGTACAACTACAGGGATTTCCCACGATGAGGCAGAAAGGGAATAAGGCTTAAAAATAACCAGACTCCCTTAGGTAATACAAGTCATGCTTAGGTTATGAAATTGAGCAGTTCTGCATTTTTCATAGCACACAAATACCTCAGTGCATTGTCCTTGTTTAGAACATTAATCCCCCTTAAACCGCAACAACAAAATTTTACTTTCTTTATCTCTTTGACCATAAAATATTGTTGTGTGGATTTTATGGTTGGGTTTGGGGTTTTGTTTGTTTGTTTGAGTGTTTTTTATTTTAATTTTGTGTGGTTTATTTTTTTTCTGTGCTAAAGGTGAGAACTGGTTCCTTTCCATAACTCACGGTGACCGTATGGTAAGTGTCAGAATACAAAGAAATGGAATGAAGATGGATTGGGGGAATTCAGGTTGGACAGTAGGAAGAGATTCTTCACTGGAACAGGGTCCACAGGGAAATGGTCACAGCAACGAGTCTGTTAGAGTTCAAGGAGCATCTGGATGACACTTAACTGTATGGTTTAGGTTTAAGTAGCCCTGTAAGGAGCAAAGAGTTTGACTCAATGATTTTTATGGGTCACTTCCAACAGGAGGTATTCTGTAGTTCTATGATTCTGAAATGACAAGCTGTCTGCACCAGTTCCCACTAATTCTCACTGATGGGTTCACTGTGTATGGGCAGAGTTCATAACTCACTGGTACTGTCTATTCTTTTGAAAAGTGTGTATAACCTAATACCCACACAAGATTCTTTATCACTGTGACTGTCTTATGCACTAGAAATGTATCTGTGCAGCCATTTCTAATCTGGACATCGTTGCACTTTGGTGAGCCTGCCATTTCACAGATTTACTGCAAACCATTACAGAACCATAGCCTGTGAGTCAAATAAATTTTGTTGCTCTTTTTCCATGGTATCCATCAATATAAATTATAAAAATCAGTTAATTCAGCAGTTCTAGTCAAATTGTCCTCATAAGGAAATCATGCAAAACTCAAAATGGTGTGTCTGCTTTGGGTCCCCCTAACAATCCAGCTAGCCTGTATGTCTGAAAACTAGTAGTGAAGTCACTGAATTTTTCCACCCAGATCAAGAAATAATTACTATGAACCAATTAATTATTTGACCAAAATAATGTCTGTATTTCCAAAAGGGATATTTTTTTTCTTTCTCTCACAGTCACCCAGGTCTACTTTCAAGGCACATTATAGCGCCCTGAAGCCCAAATCAAAATTGGTGTCTCAGTTATTTGAATCTAAACGGTTCAATAATGGTTCCATAAATGCAAAGAAAGGAAATTACATTAACTCAGAATATATTGCATGGACAAAAGTATTGGCTATCAATAAAGAAATAGTTCTTTCAGTGTGCTACCTCTGACCTTTCTGCCTTGCAGCTAAGTGTGAAAAAAAAATTGCAATGAATCCTGTAGTTCAGTAGCACAAAATGGTTTATTTCTGTTATATGCCTAGTTTATTTTCTTCATTTTTCTCTAAAACAGTGGAAGTATTTCACACAGTCTCCTGAAACAAACCTTCATGCAAGTGAAAGGTGTTTTCTGGGTTTATACTTCCTCTTACAGCCCTGAAGGTTCTCCTGTACCTTCCTTCACTGAACAACTCTGTTTTGCAATCGTTTGTTCTAAAACATGACTCCCTTATGTTCCATCATCTGCCATCATGTGTTATAACCTGTTTGCTGCCAGATGCTTAGGGACAAGACTGCAACTGAGAAGTGTTTGATAAAGTTCAGAACATTTTCATTATACCTCCTTACCTGCAGGGTGTTTTCTGCTGGATGACACTTGAATTCTGTACCCTTTGAACTGAATGACATAAAAGATTTTAAGGCATTGTGCTGGTTTGAGGCTAATTGGAATATTTTAATAGAGAAAATTACACTATAGACTGTGAAAGGAAAATATGATGATGTCTACTTCACTCATATGCTTGCTGAGATTGTTTTGGGAAAAGAAACCAAAACATAGATAAGGCATTCACAGTCTGTCTCTCTCTGGGGGCACAGCGCCTCGGGTGGTCCAGCTTCTGGCTCCTCTTTGCCGATTAATCTTCACTAACTACTTTTCTTCTAACCCCCTTGGCCGATCCTACCAATTCACCTTGTGCGTAAGGCAAACCTCGGGGTAAGGTACAGGGGTGGGGAGAAGGTGGTTGGGAGCCCCTCCTGGGGTCTCTGATTTCTGGGAGGGGAGTTGTGTTGCTGTATTACCTTTAACTTGTATATTTCTGTAACTATTCCTGTATATAGTGTATATCTCTGCTTATACATTGTGCTGAGCTGTAAATACAGCTACAGCTTCAGTCCTTAACATCCAGTCGGCTGAGTTCTAGTCTGGGTTATTTTTCAAAGGTTGGGGGGGTGGGGTGGGGGGGGGCAGGTAACACCCAAACCATCACAGGCATCAAGATGGGGAGGAGTGAGGAATGAGATGTCTAATTCATTCCATTTATGCAACAGCAGCACTCAGAGGACCCATTCAGGATGGGAGCCCCACTTGCTGTGATGCAGATGCAGACAGCGCTACAGAAATCACATATAAGTACATTAACAAGCTAGGAACTAAAGTTGCTCTTTGAACACTAATCCAGACTATATTAATATTCATGCAAGCCTCAGCAAGTATTATTTCCTGTTACATGATACACCATAGGTTGGTGTATTTGTTCTTCTGCTGGGTGCAGAAAGGCCCTCCGGGCCTCTAATATTTGCTCCATGCCATCTGAAACAAGATTGCCTTGACACAGCGAATGAGGAAAGTTATGTGGCACCTGAGAGCTGAAAGAAGATTAAATCCATGCAAGCTGCTTGTTGGAAATCTCTAATGATTCAAAATGAGGAAGCAGACTAGTCATCTGGATCATACTAGACAAGTACTACACCCACACGTTAAATCTGAGGATGTTCCCAAGAGAAAAACCAACAGTTGCTTTTGATGATCTCCAGTATCAGAAATAACCAAAACTACCTCCCAGACAGTATGGATTTGAGTCACTTGCTCAGACCCCCACAGAAAAATTGTCTGAATTTGAATTAATTCCTTGCAACTAAATATGGGGCCACAGTGCCAGGTGGTGTCCCTAAACCTGGGCTCCAGTGTGATCGTATTGTTGCTGGCTTAATGCAGCTCTCTATACAAGAACATTCTCTGTGGATGGGCCCAAGAAAATGCCTTTAAGAAGATAAATAATCTGGTGATCACAGCTCTTTGCAAGAGCCTTCGGGTGGGAGATATTCAGATCTCATAATGAGAATAATTTTGAACCTGAATGTCTCGTATTCTGTGTAAGTGACCTAACAAATGTAAACTGAAAGAGATATCTCTCATCAGACTTCAAGGGGCTTCAGTGGAGACTGATTTGTTTAAACAACTATCAGCTAAGGTAACAGAAAATCAGGTTGAAGAGTGTATAGTTCACCTTCTGTGCTTCATAACATGCTGCAAGCTGGTCATACATCTGATTTTTATGAAATTCTGGTCATGTTCAGCATTAGAAATACCAGAAATTTATGGAACTACACAGTTAGTTGAAGATTTTGTGTACCATAGATGTGTTTTGGTCAGAAAGGACTTTTAAGATCATCAAGTCCAACTACTGTATAACATTGACAAATATAATGCTAAATCATGTGTCTTAGCTCTACATCTATGTGTCTTTTAAACCACCTTTAGTGTTTGATAACCCTTTCAGTGAAGCAGTTTCTTCTGATACCCCCAGTCTAAATCTTCCCTGGTGTAACTTGAGACCATTTTCTCTTCTCCTATCACTTGTTACTAGGGAGAAGAGACCAACACCCACATCAATATGACCTCCTTTCAGGCAGTTGCATATAGTGAGAAGATCACAAGCTCACAGGATCACAGGATGTACTGTGCACAGTTCTGGAGCCCCCAGCACAGGAAGGACATGGAAGTGTTGGAGCAGGTCCAGAGGAGGGCCACAAAGATGATCAGAGGGCTGGAGCAGCTCTGCTATAAGGACAGGCTATGAGATTTGGAGTTCTGCAGCCTGGAGAAGAGAAGGTTTCCAGGAGACCTTATAGTAGCCTTCCAGTATCTGAAGGGGGCCTACAGGAAGGCTGGGGAGGGGCTATTGACAAGGTCCTGCAATGACAGGACAAGGGGCAATGGGCTTAAACTGGCAGAGGGGGGATTTAAACTGGATGTTAGGAGGAAGTTCTTTACAGTAAGGGTGGTGAGGCACTGGAACAGGTTGCCCAGGGAGGTTGTGGATGCTCCCTCCCTGGAGGTGTTCAAGGCCAGATTGGATGAGGCCTTGAGTAACCTGTACTAGTGGGAGGTGTCCCTGCCTATGGCAGGGGATTGGAACTGGACGATCTTTGAGGTCCCTTCCAACCTTACCATTCTCTGATTCTCTGAGTCTATGATTCTATGATTCTATGTCAGGGGTTGGAAGGCACCCAAAGAGATCACCCAGTCCAACCCCACTGCCAGAGCAGGACCATACAATTTAGCTCAGGTCACACAGGAACGCATCCAGACAGGCGTTGAACATCACCGGAGAAGGAGACTCCACAACCCTCTGGGGAGCCTATTCCAGTGGTCTGTGACTCTTGCAGTAAGATCTGCCCTGAGCCTCCTTTTTGCTAGCCTAAACAACCCCAGACCCTTCAGAAACTTTGCATAGGAGCTATTCTCCAGATTATGGACCAGTTTCATCTGTTTCATGAACCCATGCCACCTGGACCTGATCATCTGTTTGCCCTGCATGTGCTGTGTAGTAGCACTAAGGATAACTTGCTCCATGACCTTCCCTGACACCAGGGTCAGAACGACAGTTCAGGAGTTCCCTGGATCCTCCTTCGAGCCATTCTTGTAGATGGGAATCACTTTTGCTAATCTCCAGTCCACTGGGACCTCATCCAGCTATCCAGGACTTCTGATAAATCATGGACATGCATACCAATGTGCAACTGGACTACTGAAAGAGCACTTATGTCTCACTTAATGGAGTCCTGAGTGATTAAGAAATGTAGCAATTTTTTACCTTTTTAATTAAAATCTGTGAGACTGGCATAGTGACTCTGCCTGTGAAGGTGCACCTCTGGCATTATCATTCTAATACCAATTTGTGAATTTGCTTTTTACTCTCTTATCATAATAGGAAGGTACAAAGGCAATGTAACAACCCAAGATGCTTCCTAGTTATTTCCATGCATAGGGATGCAGGGTTTTCTTTGGCATTGTGTTGAGTAGCAACAGAACTTTTTTTTTTTTGAACAGTATGTCATGTCTAACTTAACACTAAGCTCTGGTAAATTTCTCCTTTTGTTGAGGAAGGGAACCCAAGGCCTGGCAAACCAGCTCATGGAAAATGTTTATTGTTTACCTAGAAATAACTCATCCTTCTTCCTCTGAAACTTCAAACAGGAAGAGTTCATCATGACTCCAAAAACAGTCCTGAGAGCACAAACAGGCAGCCTTGGAAATCTTTTCTTTATCCAGCTCTGCATATGAGCCTCCTGTTTGCTAAGTAAAAAATGCGGTAGAGAACACACTTAGAAGTAAAATCTTTGTTACCAAACACCATTAATATGAAAGTCTGAAGATACAATGTTGAATAATAAGAAACTCTTTACTGTTCTAAGAAAAGGGATTTGGGAGCAATTTCCAGCTCGTGGGTTCCTGGTTATGCTTCAGTTCCCTCTGGGAATCAAATCAACCACAAATTGCAGAAAGAAAACTGGGCAGTAAAGGAGCCACTTTGACATTTTGCTGTTGCAAATGACCATATGAGTGAACTGCATTACACACTGTCTGCCTGCAGCCCAGAGCTAGCCTGAGATAATAACCAATCCTTCCCACCTCTTCTGCCCATCTCTCACTTCCTCCCCTTCCCTGTTCCCTATCAGACCCTCTTCATGGTGGTCCTTCTTTCTGTCTTGGCTACTCTACCTAGTGGCTTCTCCATCCAGCAGCATGCCACCTAAATATGAGGTTGGGTTCTGACTCCTGCAGGCTGCAGCCCTGCTGAGAGGCTGTTGCAGTTACACCAGTCAGCTCACTATGTCTTACAGCCATGTGGAGCACCAACTCTTTGGAGGAGGAATTGACTCAACTCAGATTGGAGTTATGAAGACTGTTTTTACCTAATCCACAGGAAACATCATGTCTGTATCAAAACAGAAAGCATTTCACCTTGAGCTGCATGACCCTTAAAGTTTGCCTCAGTTTCTGTCCCAATATTTCAGAAGCAAGAATGCCGTTTGGTCATTCTTTGTGTGAGTCATTAATGATACAGTAATTACCATATCACACAAATAACAGCTTCTATCTTGACTGCAGAAGCATTGGCTATGTTGTTGTTTAGTCATCAAAGACAGAGGAAGTTAGGCTAATCGTGTCATTGTGATGTTTTTAAAAATAGCTATTTTACATCTGTACTATTTTCAGTAACAAATTGCATTGCTGGACGTGGTACTAAGAACTGGTTTGATTATGTCACCTCACCAAAATTTAGTCTCCCTATTCCGAGCCTAAACACATCTGCCTTACCTACACAGTCGTGGTTGTTGTAAGGTGTGTGTGAGTGATGAAATAGAATCATATAATTGTCTGGGTTGGAGGGGACTTCCAAAGGCCATGTTGTCCAATGTCCTCTGCAGTAAGCAGAGGCATCCTCAACTAGATCAGGTTACCCAGAACCCTGTTGAGTCCCAGTTCGTGGCCCAAACCACCTCCCTGGGCAATCTGTTTCAGTGTTCCACTACCCTCATGGTAAAAAAATTGTTCCTAATATCCAACCTACATCTGCTCTTCTCTAGTTTGAAGCCATAGTCTCTTGTCCTATCACTGCAGGTCTTTGTAAACAGTCTCTCTCCATCCTTCTTGTAGGCCCCCCTTCAGGTACTAGAAGGCTGCTATTAGGTCTTCTCAGAGCCTTCTCTTCTCCAGGTTGAATAAGCCCAGCTGCCTCAGCCTGTCCTCATAGCAGAGGTGCTCCAACCCCCTGATCATTTTCGTGGCCCTTCTCTGGACCCGCTCCATCAAGTCCACATCTTTCCTGTATTGAGGGTTCCAAACCTGGAAGCAGCTCTCCAAGTGAAAAAAAAAAAAAAAAAAAAAAAAAAAAAAAGGGGATTCCTCCATCCCAGGTGCAGAACTCTACACTTGCTGTTGTTGAACCTCTTGAGGTTCACTTGGGCCCACTTCTCCAGCTTGTCCAGGTCCCTCCAGATGACCTCCTGTCCCTCTGGTGTATTGACAGCACCACTCAGCTCGGTGTTATCTGCAAACTTGCTGATGGTGCACTCAATCTCACTGTCTATGTCACTGATAAAAATAATAAATGGCACAGGTCCCAGCACAGACCCCTGAGGGACACCACTTGTCACTGCTCTCTGTCGGGACTTCAAACCATTGAGCACTACCGTCTGGATGAATCACATCTTCATAACCTTGTAGCCTGATCTGCAGAGATGAGTGATTTAATCCAGCTATGTACTTCTGCGTGGGATCAGACCTGTGGGTCTCACATATTTGTCAAGGTTGACTTGACATTTCTTGCTCCTGGAAGTCTTGCTTTTATCTATCCTCCCTTTTAAGGATAGCTGCTCTGGAAGAACTTACTGGAAATAACAACCTTCCCCCTTTTCCTGTTACCACAGTTTGTTTCTATCCTGCCTCCCCAAAGTTTTCATTCCACACATTCATTAAACTTCTACCCTATCATAAAGTAGCTTGTTTTCCCAAATACTTTAATTATGAGAAGTGTATTTTCAGGTTGGATTTCTTTCCTTCTCACTGTTTTAAAAACTTATTCTCTCAAACCTGGCATCATAAAATTGTCATAGTAATCTGAGTGGTAAGTAGTCTGTAGTAAGATGCGTCAGAGGACGTAACACAAGTCATAGTTTCACAGCCTCCATCTTTGTATAATGCTAATAGTTATGACTTTAGCCCTGAGTAGTTCCATTATTACAGGCTGAATGGGTTTTTTAATGATTCAGTAGTGCTGACACACATTGAGCTTGTATAGCTCTGACCTTCAATAAACACATAGAAAATCATAGAATCATAACATCATAGAACCAGCAGGTCTTGAAGAGACCTCAAGGATCATCTAGTTCCAACCCACCTGCTGTGGGTAGGGACACCTCACACTAGATTAGGTTGCTCAGAGCCCCATCCAGCCTGGCCTTAAAAACTTCCAGGGATGTGGCTACTACCACCTCCCTGGGCAACTTGTTCCAGGCTCTCACCATCCTCATGGTAAATAACTTCTTCTAGCATCCAATCTGAATATACTCATTTCTAGTTTTGTTCTGTTCCCCCTAGTCCTGACACTACCTGACATCCTAAAAAGTCCCTCCCCAGCTTTCTGGTTGGTCTCCTTCAGATACTGGAAGGTCACAATAAGGTCTCCTCAGAACCTTCTCCTTTCCAGACTGAACAGCCCCAACTCTCTCAGTCAGTTTCCATAGGAGAGATGCTCCATTGTTTTGATCATCCACATGGTCCTTCTCTGGACACACTCCAGCACATCCATATCTTTCTTGTAATAGGGGCTCCAGAACTGGATGCAGTAGTCTGGGTGGGGTCTCACCAGAATGGAGTAGAAGGGGACAATCACCTCCCTCGATCTGCTGGCCACACTTCTGATGCATCCCAGGACACAGTTGGCTCTCTGGCCTGCAAGTGCACACTACTGGCTCATGTTGAGCTTCTCAACCACCAGTACCACCAAATTCCTCTCCCCAAGGCTGCTCTCAAGCCAGTCACTTAACAGAAAGTAGGTACTCTTATTTACTCTGTTCCTCAATAGAAGAGCAATGACACATTTAGTGAATTAGGAGAATATTTTAAAAATATGTAATTGTGAAGTACTCTTTCATAAAACCCACCAAAATTCCATGGAGTTTACTGTATTATTTTAAATCTGAACTTGAAGTCAGAATGTGGGTATTGAGAACACCTGCATCTATGCAAGAAAGAACTAAAGAAAACATCCCCTCCCTGGAGATCACAGAATCATAGAATCAGCCAGGTTGAAAGAGACCTCTAAGATCATCCAGTTCAATCTATCACCCAGCCCTATCCAATCAACTGAGGCACTAAGTGCCTCATCCAGTCTTTCTTGAACACCTCCAGGGATGGCAACTCTACCACCTCCCTGGGCAGCCCCTTCCAATGCCAGTCATTCTCTCTGTATCTAGCACTCCATCCAGTTGTCTCTTGAGACTTCACGTAAGTGGGTTTATTGCTATGTAGACATCCTATAATGACAGAGGAGATTTAAAAACTTGAAATTGCAGAATTCAGACAGTATTTGCCTCTAGGGTTACAACCTTTGAAAGAGTTAGTTCAAGGACAGATTGGAAGGGGCCTTGAGCAGTAGGCTCTAGTGGAGAGGCATCCCCATGCATGGCACGGATGTTAGATTAGATGATCCCTGAGGTCTCTTCCAGCCTAAGCCATTCTTTGATTCTGTGATATAATTCTATGAAAACACAAAATTCAGCAGCTCTTGAAATGTTCCATGACAGGACTCTGTTTACTTCTTATTTCCATGACGTATAGAGAGGAATAGAACAGTCTGGGATAGTCTCTGATCTGGACAGTGGGACAATTCTGACACTCTGCAAATGTAATCATTAGATCCAAGAAGAAACTTCATACTTTAAACACAGATCAATATGATACAAGTCATTCCTTGGAGTACCATGAAAAAGCCAGTGCAGAGAGCTGCAAATGGAGCAAGAGGAACTATAAAAATCCAAATTTCCGGTGTTTATTTAAGGCTGCATACACAGTACTGCTTTGTTTGGGTCTGGAGCTGAGCTGATGCTTGTGCTAGTGAGGGGCAGTGGGCCCACATCCGATATTTACTTTGTGCACTGAGTGACTCAGTTTCAGAAAGCATAACTCATGCTCTAAGTCTCGTGAACACTACACAGAAAATTCCTGAATTCAAAGCCGTGAGCTGTGTTTCCTCCTTGGCACCTAGCAAAAAGATGCTGAAGGTCTTCTGCTGCCCTTTGGTGGAAAGACTGAAGTGATATCACGTCCAGGTGCTCTTCCAAAACAACACACATATGTTGCTATTATCTTCTCTCAAGGTGTTGTTAAGCTTGAGACTACTTGTACAGCAGAAATAAGTCTCCCAAGTAGTGTGCAAGCTGAATGTTACTTGGACAATTATTTCCTGAGCCAAAGTCAAGAGGAGTCAACATTGAGATTCTATTTTGTCTGAATTTTGGTTTTGCTCATGATAGATATACAAATTAATTAATTTGACATACTATGATCTTATCTCCTGTTTTGTAATTTCTTCCTACACCCTGATTCTCCTTTAGAGCTCTGTGTCTCCTAGTTCTGTTACTACACTGTCATTTCACTGTTTTGTGTGCCGGTAAATAAATCTGTGTGAATTTTGTGTCCAAGAAAGTTTATTTGCAGTGTGATTTTCCCTGGTGGTTACAGAGCTGTAGATAAGACACACTTCTGCAGTACTTTTGTGAACCTAATTTGATTTTTTGTTTCTCTTAATTTGGAATTGACCTTAACTGGAAATCCATTCTCATATGCAAGCTAATTTTTGGACTGGAGATCATATTGGAGTTTCATTCCCTTTTGTTTTGGAGCAGAATCTTCACTGGGAGTTAAAAAATGTTCCCAAAGCATTTTGTCAATAAAATGTTCTGCTAAATTATTAGTTTTACAAACACAGATTTTACATTAGAAAGGGGTCCTTGGATCACTCCTGGAAACTGTAGTCAGTTAGTCCAGCCATAAGACAAGTCTCAGGTATGGACCACTTTGGGATATAAACCAACATTGCACCTGGACTCTGTCAGAACCATAAAAATTGGTTTCCTTTATGGCCTTTACCTGCAAGGTCTAAACTAATAGACTCAGGATGCCTCATACATGACATGAGTTCTTGCAGTTTTCCATGATCACATTTTTCTGACATTTGTTTTACTCTGATTTCCCTGCATCACTGATGCATTTTTGGACAGAATTATACAGCTCTGTATGATTTCCTTGCAGTATACACCTGTGTGCCACAGCAAAAGAGCACACAATTTGGACCAGAGAGAAGACCTATGAATTACCAACTTTCTGTAACCAAGACACATCTGTCAGAACCTAAATCTTGAGGAGGGTTAAATATCTGAATTCAGACCTCTCAGGCTTGATCCCTGTAAGTGGTGTCTTCTCTCTCCAATACTCTGTGACCAAACCTTCCCATATCCCAGGGCCTTTTGGTTTAGTGGTACAACTGTGAGGTCAGTGCAGAAGAATGGAAGTCTTTTGGAGCGAAGTTCTTCCCTGAAGCAGTAGTCATAATGCAAAAAGCACACATCACATGATATTAATTTCAGTCTTGACAATAATAAAACTTTACCAGTGTGATTGTTTTTAATTGAAGCCTCAGTTAGTGTTAGGGAGGACTGCTTTCTGCACCTTTATGTCCTTGACAGCAGCAGAGACAGTGATCAGGAAGGATGGTTGATTCACCTGGAAACAGCCTGAAAACTTGAATTTAATGTATATGCATGGTATTCCTTGTGTGTTGGAATCCTGAAGTCATGGCTGCCTACCCAGTCCACCTAAATTATTTTGGTCCTTCTGTCAACAGCACTGACTCCATCAGACAAAGTTGTGGTTATCCATGTCCCTCCTGCTTAAGACTATGAGTTGTCTGCATGGGCACCAGCAAATAGAACAGGCAAAGGCATCTCCTAAAATGGATCACTCCACCAATGTGCTCTTGCTCACACAGAATGGTAAGGTTGGAAGGGACCTCAAGGATCATCTAGTTCCAACCCCCTGCCATAGGCAGGGACACCTCCCACTAGTACAGCTCACTCAAAGCCTCATCCAATCTG
>VWZE01019329.1:314065-345101 GCA_013396675.1 Eubucco bourcierii
TCCATTCCTCTGTCCATGGCACTGACATGTTCACTCCCTAACACTCATCAGGTTAGTGCAGCACTGTTCCTATGTGGTAGGCATTTATAATGCTTGAACTAATTACCCCGGCTCAGGATGTGGCACAGTAAGGAACATGACTTAGGAGCCAGCCCAGTCAAATGTCTGAAAAGGATATTTTTTAGATAAACAGATACTATGAAGGACACCATGAACTCCAGACCCTTCAGATACAGCTGGTTCCAAACAGAATCCCTGCAGAGTGCCTTGGGATGGCAGCCCTGAAGAGGACAATGTAATTTTATGTTCCTGTGAAGAATATATTCAGACAATGCAAGCCATGCAGGTTGGGGAAAAAAAAAAAAAAAAAGGATTTTTTTATTACTCTCTGCTTATGGGCACTGTCACTGAAATGGTGAATATACAGACCAGGATTATAATGTCACTTGGGCTGGAGAAAGCAAAATTTGACCCTGGAACTGGCCCATCTGCCTCTTAGGAAGAGCAGAACAGAAACATGCAAGGTCTGAAAAACACTATACAATATCGATGTCTCAGGGCACTGTTCATGCTGGTGTATTCTACGATTCTAAGATTCAAGGATTCTACTATTCAATGATTCTATGATTCCATTATTCCATGATTCTCTGATTCTATGATTCTCTGAGTCTATGATTCTATGATTCCATGATTCCACGAATCTACAATTCTATGATTCCATGATTCTATGATTCTGATTCCATGATTCAATGATTCTGTGATTCTGTGATTCTACAATTCTAGGATTCCAGGATTCTATGTTCAAAGAAAAGACAAGAGGGCCAAGCTCACCTCCTGAAGAAACCCAGCTGTTGTTTTGATCTAAGGGACTAAATGGTGAGGGTTAGGGGGTTTAGGGGAAGTGCTTAGAAAATGTAAAAGAATACCCATGAATAGGTATAAAGCTAATACAACATCCTATATAAGCACTGTTACTTGTTGTCAGCAGTGTGTCTTTAGCAATTGTGCTCTTTGCTATGCACCCAGTGCTGTTTTGTCTTTATTTTATAGTAAACCTTTTTATACTCAAATTTTAGAGTGAGTTAGTTTCTCGCAGTATTTTTGTTTTTACTCTCCAAAAGGAGTAAATACCATTTCTGTCCTCTGGTATTGGTTAGCTCATGGCCCTAAACCAGCACATTTCCTTCTATTGTAAATGCCAAAGATATCCAAAAGTCTCAAAAGCATTTATATGATGGAAAATTCAATGTCTGCCTAGCTCAAAACGCTCAGTAGCCTTACCAAACTGGTTGGTATTAGTTATTCAAATGTCAAGACCATATTCTTCATCTGTGAAATATTCACAGGTCTGGAAAAATCAGCTCAGAATGAACTGCAAAAGACTTAGAAATTGTCCTTAGTTTTCCCAAGAAGATGTGATTAGACACTCAATGTATTTCAGACACTTTCCATTATGTTTATACTGTTTCATCTGGATTCTTTGAAACCACTTTTCTTTTTCTCCACTTTTCCTTTTCTTTTTTGCCACTTTACTTGATATTCTGCAGTGTGATTATTTTTTTTTTAAAAGAACTCGAGTTGTATCGTGGAAGGTTGTCACGTTCCCCAGGCACTGCAATATGTGTATACATGTGTGTAATGTTCTAATGATTGACATTTAACTTAGGAATTACTTTGCTCCTAAACTACCCACGCAGTGTCCTGTTTGAAAGGTGTTGCACTGATGTTGAGAAAAAGACCATCAATAGAGTCAGAAATTAGTGGTCCTGACAGTGAATATACCTAAAAGTTTTTTCCTAACAATATTAATATCCTACCTTGTTACTCAGAGGTCCATGTTTCAACAGAATATAATAATTAAATTTTACTTATTAGTGTTTGGGGGTTTATATCTACAGCAGCCGTAAGAATTTGCTATCATTAGCTGCAGCTTTCCCACCCGCCACACAGTCTCTGGTTTTACAGATGCCCTTGGGAGCTAAGCTGTCACTGCCATCTAGCGTCCTCAGAGCAGGTTTCTAGAGACGATGCTGAGAAAGTGTGCTCGCAGTAAGGCTGAATTCCTTCTCCAGTTTCTCGGCTAGAAGTAACTGTCATGTAGCTCAGAGTACCTCTTATGGTGCTTGTTGCCTTTCCAATGTATTAAGGCATTTCTTAGAGGACAGCTGTCTAGTTTCTCACTCTGGAAAATAATTTAAAGGATGTCTGCCCACTTCTCTCTCACCTGGAATATATTTTCATCCTCTTAACTCCTATTTACTCGTGTAACTAGCACAGAAACTATTCCTGAGAAGCACCTGGCAGATTGTTTTTCCTGTCTTATCCCTTCCCCCCCTTCAGACAATCATTCTTAGCAGAGATAAAAATGGATATAGAGGACAAATTAATCAACGGCAGTTCCACCAACAGGTAGAGTTGCTGTAATACCACATATAAGCTAGAAATTGGGTGAGAAATAAGTTCTGCTTATGTTACATCCTGGGGCACAGCTGTCACAGCCTCTTGTGGTTCTTTCCTCACAACATCTGAGGGAAAGACATCAGTTCAGTTTCTGTCTCAAGAAAAGGAACAATTTCTTTTCAATATTTGATGATCTTGGGTGATATCTCATGCAGGTCCTTACCAGGTACTTATTTCCATGAGATGGTAGCGACTCTCAGGGCACCAGACCCTGCAGAGTGTTTTCCTTTCTCTCTGAGGGCAGCGTCAAGGCCCCTTGGGCTCAGACCTCAGCCCTCCACTTTCTCAGCACAAACACTTTTGTTTCCCATTTTTTCTTAACGAAGTGCCAGGAACAGACAACCTGGTACTTTTCTCAGCTGAGGCAGAGCTAACCGCAGAGCAGCTCACATATTTCACTGGGGATGCAGACACATGAGCTGGAGCTGTACTTGGACACGCGCCCGAAGTTGCTTCCAGTCAGCCAAGTGGCAAACAGGAATCTGACTGTTTATGCTGGGGAGCAGCTGGTTATGATCAATCTGAAATCTCCTGAAGATTCAGCTTCCTGTGTAGTATCTTTTTCCCCTACTAAATGTGAATGTTAAGAGAAATTTATGTAGATATGAAAGACATTCATTGAGGACTCCTTGCTTCCCTGCCCATTGTTGCATTCCCTGCTCCAGTGAGGTTCAGATCAGACCTTTGAAATTCAGAGTATTCAGACTCAAAAACTAGCACTTAATGAAGTCTTTTTATTTTGACTCAATTTTCCATCAAGTCTTTATCCTGAGAATAATAAGAACTAGGGTTAAATGTCCAGACCTTTATTTCACTGCAAAGTAGTTAAGCCAAACTTAATTAAGGCTGGATGAAGCACTTAGTGCCATGGTTTAGTTAATTAGAAGGGTTAGGTGATAGGTTGGACTCGATCTTTTCCAACCTGGTTAATTCTGTGATTCTGTGATCAACATCAGATGTTATTTTTTTCAGGCACATCATGTCTGTCAAAATTACTGTGTATATGTAAGTGAACCATTTTCTGCTTATTATGCATAAAGAATTGTACTGACTTCAGCAGTTTTATCAAATTATATAACAGAACTTTGATTTTAGTCCACTTTTTCTGTTTGTAAAGGGTTTTTTTTCAGCTCTGTTTCCTTCCATTTCTTTTAAGTATACTGAGGCCTGGAATTCCATAATTCACAACTTTATAGCCAGAAGAGACCACTAAATCTGTTAGATTAACTTGACTGATAATCTATGCCATACAAGTTACAGAATTAAATTCATCTAGCCCAGTGCCAGTCTGGCAATTTACATCTCTCTGAAGGTATTTGCTGCTGATGGTGTCTGCTTGGCAGGTCTTGTTCACTGAGTTAGATGTTGGTTTTGGGGAGGTGGAAGTGGACAGTGTAGTTTCAACTACTTATTAATATTTAGCATTCAAATGAATGTGGAACTGAATTTTACAGTATCTCAATTATTTCTCAGTAGTTTCTCATTATTTCTGTAGTTACAATGATTTATGCCACTTAGCTCTTATTCTGCAGGTAAAAGGGTTCTTTCCTTCTTTCTTACCCATAAAATTCATTTTCTCAAAGAAAAAAAATTAATCAGATTTTAAAATAGAAGTGAAAATTTCAACAATCAAAAAGCACAAGTTGGGATCCTGGGGTTTTTTTGTTTGTTTGTTTTTTGTGTGGAGGGTTTTGTTGTTGTTGTTGGTTTTGTTGTTGTTGTTGCTGTTGTTTTGTTTTGTTTTTTTAAACCAGTATCTCTGTCTTGCCTTTAGGACATAAAGTGTAGGAAATGCTAAATTAAGTGATTTTACAATCTTATTTTACTCCTCCAGTTTATTTAAATTTTTTTTTTAAATGAAAAGTAATCAGTCTTATATTCTTTGAACTGATTAAAAATCAAACCAAACCAAAAACTTAACATGGTACTGAGGCAAGTGATACAGATACTAAGAGTGACCAATATGAAAAAAATATATTCCTCCGAATACTTTGATTTGGATGTTCAGGCTCTCTGCTGGCACAGGTAGGCATAACCTCTGTAAATATCACTTGAACTGCTTCAAATTACACCAGCTGAAAACATGAGCTGTGCTACCAGGTATAGCTTCATGCAGAGTGTCAACCTGTGTGATTCTCTTGCTGCTACTGCTGCTTTCTAGTTTTTCCAGTATCATAGAATCATAGAATCATAGAATCATAGAATAGTAAGGTTGGAAGGGACTTCAAGGATCATCTAGTTCCAATCCCCTGCTATAGGCAGGGACACCTCCCAAATCATCATACAGGGTGATGATTTCTGAAGGGAATGCTCTTCCCTTTTGCTGTTTTTTCTGTCTGCTTTGTCATGATGCCTCACTGTATCTATACCTCCTACTTGTTCCAAAGATGACATGGACATCCAATTCCAAAAGAACATTCCAATTCAAATGGAGATACAGTCAAATACCTTTGAATTCTCTAACCAGTGTTGCAGCCCGGTGTTATCCTGCCCAGGGAGTCACAATGCAGTCCTGACTCATTCATCACATATCTGAATTCCCAGCATGTTAATAGGAATCGCACAACGGACTACTTAAAAAAATATAACAGTCCTGGGATTATCAGGGTTTTTTTCTTGGGACATGCTAGGAGGTCCTCGAAAGATGCTATACATGCTTAGGAATTAATGGAGCTCATGATCATATATGATATATGCAGTATCTCATTTTAATACCAGACAAACCTTACATGGTGTAATGCCCCTTGAAATGCTAATAATTACCTTTCTTCTTTCCTCTTAAGTTAATGCAGTCCCAGACTGACATGTAGCTTTATAGTTCCATATATACAGTATACATCTGGTGATAGGTAGCCAGTGTTTGTTCACAGAACCTTGCTATCCTCTAATAAAGCTATCTGCCCATATTATTATTTCCATGTACTACAAGCTGCTCTGCAGCCTACAACATGGCACTCAGAGGTAACTAGCACCAAAATATGGAGTTAGTATGCAGGACACGGACGATTCTTTTGCTCCAGATGCTGTATTCAAACTGCAGTGGTCCATTGAAGAAGTAGAGATAACCTAAGGAAAATAAAAGTTAAAATTATTTAACCCTGAGAAAACTGTGTTGTCACATTAAAGTTATGCTATTTGTTTTCATCTTTTATTAGCTCTTTTGAATATAGCATTTAGAATGCTGAGCTAAATTTTCAAAGTCCCTCGTTCCATTGGATCGAAGCTCTAAAACAACCTGAAGTATTGTTGTGGTAGGCCTAAGCAGGCCAAAATAGGTTTATACGTGTCCTGCCTTGCCCAGACATGTTTTTATGCTCTCCCTCCTTCTGTTTCAGGAAGAAGTAACCATGGGAAAGAGAATAAAGATCCTGGAGCCACTGTGTCTAAGGACTCTGGCCATTTGCATCCTATGGTAAACAACATACACAGACTCAGCTTGTGTATGCTTTGTGCAAGGCCTGTGTTCTGCCCAAACTTGAGTAGAGCAAACCTATGGCTTCATCTAACATGGTGAAACTTGGCTAACAGCCATTTTGATTGGTTATTCTGTATCCAAAGGCCCATTAGTCTTGGGCTGTATTGATAAAACGAGATGAGCAGGTAACACAACGTGCTCTGCCATTGTATTCCTGTGCTGCTGCTGCTGCCTCATTGCAGTCTGAACTATCTGGAACTCCACTACCAGGAACAGGCTCTAAATGCCTCCACATGATCAGCCTGCACAGCCAGTGTGACACTGTGCCAAGCCTGCACGTGGCATTGCATCCTGCCTGTCCCTCTGCAAAGCTTCTGCTGAATCAGGAGTCAACAGGAACCAGGTCAGAGACTGTGCCAGACTCTCATCTGCCTGAGAAAAGAGCCTGGGAAACTCCAAGCTTTGAGACCACTGACAGCAACCCCTACACATGTTTTGGGTATTGTCTGATAATATTTTGTGAGTAAATCCTTAAAGCCTCTTGTAATAATCACTTACTGCCTTCTGCCATAAGCAGAAAGGAGTTCCTTGAGTTCATATAGCGGGCAAGTGGTGTATTGACCTCAAGTGGTACAGTAACCACAGGAACCTTCTCTCCCAGTTCAATCAAGTTCAATTGATGTTATTTATTATTGCTAGTTATTTCTAGATCCTATGTTATTAGCTGTATAATGTTTCCATGACCAATGTGAAGAACCGAGTATTACTAAAATTAGTGATTAGGGTGGCAAGAGTTCAGAATATTGAATATTAATAAGCAATATTAATCGCTTTAAATCATCTCATATTAATTACCCCTCCGCTACAAGTAGTGGAAAGCTCTGCATTTTATTACTGGCACTCACTTGAGAGAATACAGGATTTGCCTGCTAATGTTTAAGACTCTGACTTGGAAATATTCCTTGAACAGCGGGATAGAAACGGGATAATGTATTTGAATGGACACTTGATAGTACTCCTATAATACTCTGGGTTCTCTAAGCAAGAAGTCCTTTAGGCTCCTTAAATACATACGCACACTGTTTACAAGAGCACCTTGAGAACAGAGGTGTTGATGTGAAAAAAATCAAAATCACAAATGACAGAATTTCCCACAAGACTGGCATCAATTTCCAGTGACAGCTCACAATAAAGTTTCATGATCAGATTTCATACCGTTTCGTTCATAGACTGCATCCACTCTATCACCAATTCCTGCGAAATCTTCCTCTATCAGCCTGGGGTAGCCTGTTTCCATAACCTCTGCCTCTTCATCGTAACTATATTAAACACAAAACAAAACAAAACAAAACATCAGAGCATTTAAACAGCCTGGGAAGTTGTTCTATGCCATTTGTAGTTACCCATGTCAGACATAGCCAGCAGCTATTGTCTGCCCAGATAGGTTGTGGAGTTTCCTTTTCTAAAGACCTTCAGATCCAGCCTGGACACATTCTCGTATGGTCTGTCTAGGGGATCCTGCTTTGCCATTCCAACCTCTATCATTCTGATTCTATGATTAGCTGCTTTATGTCTAGTGTGATAATGAAGTTCAGGGCAATAAAGAGGAGACTCTTCTGCCAGAAGTATGAGCTCAATAAACACAAAACTAATGAAGCTACAGTTTCAGAACATATCCGTGCAGTAGTTCGGGATGATTGCACCTGGATGCATTTCCACAAGCCTATCCTGAGGCTGCTTGGCACAGAGGTACTGGGAAGAGATGGTAACGTCTTAGCCATGTGTCAGATCTTGCTGTAAGCCCCACTCATGGGCAGCAAAACCCAGCCATCCTGGGTGTGATAGATTTGTTACTCTTACAGCACTGTTACCATTTTGAGTCACACAATGAAGCAAAATGGGAATTTTGTCTAGGAGACATGATCATATTACATGCTTTTCTGGAATAGGGTACTTTAGGGCACTTTATTCTCCTTTCATTTCCTTCTCTATTTCATCTTTTAAAGGTTGTGCCCATATGTGTATAAAAGTTTTGCATACATCTTTATGACACATTCTACACAGTTGTAGCACCAATGAAAACCACGGACTGGCAACATGAGCCACAATCAAGTGTCTGGTTTGAAACAACCTGCTGATCTTCTGATACTTCTGGACAGGTTATGACTAGGCAGCCACCAGTCTGTCTCCAGCTTACCTCCAGTACTTATTTCCAGTAAAAAAAAGAGTCTTGCCAGTGTCTTTAATATGGACAGCAGCATCTATTCTTTTCATTTCTTTTGGAAAACCCATTTCATATATCTTTTTAGGAAAGTCTTCTACTATGTCATAGCCATTCAAAGCCCAGACTTTCTTTCCTGAAAATAAGAACAAAGTATGCATAAGTCTTTTGTAAAGACTCCACTTAGAAAGCAGAATAAATGAGGATACCACGATCCATATTTTTATGCAATTAACACATTTTTAGGTCACTTACTCAGGAGATATTAAACTCTTCATGTTAACCATGATCCTGAATTTAATTGCACATCTAATTCACTGCATATTGTATAGACTGACACAGGGTGAAACAAACAGTTTGGTTTCTAAGCAAAGAGCCTAGGATGTTTCGCGTTTCTACTTTTACATTGCGTACTGAGATTGACCAAATATGTATTTTGTTCTGTCAACCACAAAATTGAAAACTCACCCTTAAACATGAACACAAGGTCTTTGATGGGGTTTTCATAAGCTGCATCTATTTTGTTTGGAAGCTCTGGCCAAAAAGACTTAAGTAACACTAGTTCCGCCTCAACCATCTGAGGGTGCAGTCTCCAGAAAAACCTAGCTCAGAAAAAAGAAAATTCATTTTATGATTCTTATCATACTACACAACAGCAGTATCCTTGATGTGCTATACTAAAAACTCATGAATTTTTTTTCCACTTAACATGGATTTTAAATATATAGACCCTTTCATAGACTTTTCCTTTCCTAATAGTCCACTAGCTGCAGACCATTTCTATTACCCACAGTGATCATCTCAAACAACAACAACCTTTAAATTTTTGTTTTTCATTTCATTAGCCAACCAGATCCTGGGTTGCATCAGGAGAAGTGTGGCCAGTAGGTCAAGGGAGGTGATTCTCCCCTTCTACTCTGCTCTGGTGAGACCCCACCTGAAGTATTGTATCCAGTTCTGGAGCCCCTGTTACAAGAGGGATGTGGATATGCTGGAGCATGTCCAGAGAAGGGCCACGAGGATGCTCAGAGGGCTGGAGCACCTCTGCTATGGAAACAGACTGAAAGAGTTGGGGCTGTTAAGTCTGGAGAAGAGGAGGCTCCCAGGTGACCTTCTTGTGGCCTTGCAGTATCTGAAGGGGGCCTACAAAAAAGCTGGGGAGGGACTTTTTAGGTTCTCAGGTAGTGACAGGACTAGGGGGAATGGAGCAAAGCTGGAGGTGGGGAGATTCAGACTGGATATGAGGAAGAAGTTCTTCAGCATGAGAGTGGTGAGAGCCTGGAATGGGTTGCCCATGGAGGTGGTTGAGGCCCCGTGCCTGGAGGTGTTTAAGGCCAGGCTGGATGAGGCTGTGGGCAGCCTGATCTAGGGTAGGGTGTCCCTGCCCATGGCAGGGGGTTTGGAACTAGATGATCCTTGTGATCCCTTCCAACCCTGACTGATTCTAGGATTCTAGGATTCTAGGATTTAGTGTAAGAGAAACACTGCTGTGTCATGTAAAGCTTTTGAAAGTAGTATGACCTCATTCAAATAGATGTTAGTAGACATGTATGTTGAAGCAAATGTGTAAAAATGGTGTCCATCCTTCAGTCATAGCCTCTTCACTTCTTATCACTGGACAGTCAAGTCTGCGTCACAAGATGTAGGATGTAGTTTCTTACAGGCATTTATACTGATTTGTGACTTTTAAAATTTTTGTTTACTGAAACTTTTAGTAAAAAACTGAAATGGTGTTTTTGTTTTCTGAAATTTTATCCACTGCCCACCGCCTGTGATATGGAATTCTCTTTACCTGTCCTTGAAGACCAACATTTCTCCACGAAGTTCTGTTATTGCATCAAGTGATAATTCTGCATCACATTTCTCTGGTGTTTTTGGATGTTTTGGGTTGGGATCTTTCTCTCCAGCACCTGGAATAATGTCATATGATCTACATTTGGCAATATTAGTTTCCTTTCTGTGGATCATGATATTGAATAGGATGTGGAAGAGTTCCCAAACAGCATGATGAATGCAGACATAGTGGACAAACTATTTGTACTAGGGAAGGTTCATTCTCTCATTTAGTCCTTTAGCCAAACACATTCATGAACTCTGCAGCTGAGCTATGCCACGAAGACATTAAATGGATTTGCTTTCAGTTTTGAAAATCCCCCAAAAGTCTTATTCTTTCCACAATGAAACATTGATATTTCTGTTTCTCCCTTTAGACTGTTTTACCTTCTCTCTTGAGGTAGGACAAAAAGTATAAAGACTATGCCTCCTTTTCTCCTTTACAGGAGACAGCACAGTGACTTCCTCTATTTTTCTTTATTTCTGAACTATTAAAACTAAGCATCTTATGTTCCTGAAGTCTAGTTGCCAAGAATCCAGTCCACTGGTCTTAGGCAGTCATGACTATTGCTGTTGAACATCTGCAGCTCTTTAGTAACTGTACACTGCATCAGTAACAGTTACAATGACACGGGAGAAATATGTGTTAAACAGACTTACCATAGAGCTCTTGAATCCCTTGCACATCATCATCAGGAAGCACAAACCCAGTTTTTCCAGTGTATGTGTAAATTGGAAACATCAGAGCTCCCGGGTCTCTAGAATGTTCAAGTCCCAGTGAATGACCAAATTCATGGGCAGCAACAAGAAACAGGTTATATCCTATAAAAAAACACAGTGAAAGAAAACATACAGCCTTGTATCGCCGAAGTAGACTTTGGTTAATCAATGACTCCGCGCTTTAACATATAGCACAATGAAAAAGACAGTTGCATAAATGGAAAATTTATGTATAATTTCTTGCCTTTTTCAAACTACCATGGGTTTTGTTTTTATATGGGTCTAATCCATCCAGTACCTCATTGCCAGTGTTCAACCTAACTTAAATCTTATTTGGCAGTGTTGTCCTCTAGGCAGATTTAGTCTTCTTGACATTTCCTAGCAACACTGGAAAGATCAAGAGTGAAGTCCTGGTCCTAGTCAAACAAAGCACATTTAGGCTTTTTTGTCAGGAATTCATGTCCAATAAAAAATCCATATTGTTTTCACTATTGTACAAATTAGCATTAAGGCCACACAGAGCTGGGGAAAAAAAAATGTTTTGTTCTATTAAAGCTGTGTCCTGAATGGGCAAGGCAAAGAATTTTCAGATTAAATGCGAAGTATGTAATTTGCACCTGAGTTAAGTATATGCATTTTCTAAAGGCAGTAAGATAATTCCCATCCCAGTAAAACACCAAAACACCTTGCTTGTGGCATTTTTTACATCACTCCACCAAGGAGCTATGTATCTCAAAATTTATGCTAGGCATATGTCATACTTTTTTTAGGATGGAGGTTAAATCCAGCATCCTATCAGTGGACAGTGAACATAATGATGAATGAACAGTAAATAGGTGAAACAAAATATTTACACATATCAAAGAGAACAAAACTGTCCACTGTCATCTCAAATAACCTCTGGAACTTCTGTTACCTCTAGAATCATCTGACCATGTTTCATCATCATCAAAATGAGCATCTCCTCCATAGTCGGGACCAGGGGGAAAAGCATGAGCCAGTAATCCAGAGGGTCCATCAAAGGGGTAAAAGTCACCATGTTCTATGAAACAACATTCAAAACAATTAAATCAATTATCCCATCCTATTGGCGGTAATGTATCTGCACAGTAAAAATAGTTGGTTCTGTGTTACCTTTAGTGCCAAAGGAGATCATGATATCGGCTATACCACTTCGTATTCTGGTGAAGTTAAGTGGTGTCACATCAGACCAAACTTTGAATGCTTTTTTGAAAGCTCTGTCTACTTCAGCACGTCTCAGATCTGAAGTGTAATTCAGGATTCTACCAAAAAGATTAATACCTTCAGTTAAATTGTGTGAATTGAAAAAAATGTGCCATACATTTTTATTTGACCACATGCTTCATTTTGGTTTTGCTTTATTCCCCCTATGTTCTTACCTGAAAACAAATCAATAAACCAATAATAACCATTTCTGTCTTCACTAAAATCATTCAGAGATATTAAATCAGTGTTTTTTAACTGGTTTTATATGCCCCAGAAGACATAGAAAACAACATATATATATATATAATTGCATCAGTAACTTCAGATTTTTTTATGCCTTAATACAAGTATCTCATGATCTTCACTTTCTGGTGGAGCAAAACATGATCCAAAGATTGTCAAGCAGGTTAGACTCATCCATATTAAAGTAATATTTATCACTAGATACTGAACTGATAGAGTTCGATTATTTCATATTTGGAATTTACTAAAGGAACTCACATTACAGGTGTTCAGAACCATTGACAATCTTGTGGTTTTAAGGGAGAAAGGAGCTACTGTGTGATCTTTCAGCACCACAGATTCCCAAGGGCAACTGTGGCCACACTGCTGGGATTTGTCTGACCAAGCATAGGTATCTACATCTGGACTGAGAAATGAAAGAGAGACAAGGGTCAGTCCCTGCTCGCACAGCCACACTGCACAGACTGGTTTGCATCTACACTGCTTTGTCAAGGACAAGACCTATGTGAAGCAGACACTAAACCAGGTCCAAAACACAGAGTTTAAGAGTGATTTAGAGATTAAACATTGTGAGAATCAGTGGTGAGGTGCATGATCTTAGTCCCTGCCCCTCTTCCATTTGGAACCATAGATGGAGGCCAGGTGAGGATTTACAATCATACACCACACTATCTTTCCCCCATGATAAACTGAAATGGAAAAAAATGTTATATATTTCCTTGGGCTGTTAGGCAGGCTCAGGGGACCTTTCCAAAAGTGAGGTTGTAAGGATTTTAAACTGCAATGTACATTTTGTCAAACTCTAGTAAGTCCTTCTTTCATCAATCTCATCTACCGAGCAACCTCTTCAACAAAGCACATGGAAGGAAGGCAATAACAGAAACAGTACTCAGAATGCTGTGTATTTACCTGTAAGTCAAATTAGGTTTTGACCATTTGAGNTGAGCAACCTCTTCAACAAAGCACATGGAAGGCAGGCAATAAGAGAAACAGTACTCAGAATGCTGTGTATTTACCTGTATGTCTAATTCTGTAAGTCTTTCTTTCATCAATCTCATTTATCAAGCAACCTCTTCAACAAAGCACATGGAAAGAAGGCAATAACAGAAACAGTACTCAGAATGCTGTGCATTTACCTGTAAGTCAAATTAGGTTTTGACCATTTGAGTTTCCTAGGAAAAAAGTTATATTCCCCCACATCTGGGACACCACATCTTGGTTTCTGCATCAGTTCATATGTTTCTTCATCTAATTTGCCTGTCACCTCCAAGCCAAAAAATGCCTGCATTTCTCGAAGCTTAGATGCCACTGTGTTGGCACTCTTCCTCATTATGCCAGCAGGATTTGGACGGAGATCATAGTGAGTCCTGAGATAACGCTAAGACAGGGAAAAGAAGTAATGAGCCTAGTTACTGAATGCAAAAACTTAACTGTTTATAAAACATGCAGATAAATTATTTTATACTGTACCTCTGCAAACTGAAGGTCTTTGTCTGTGAATTCATGGCTGTCTTCAAGTGGAATAGGTATTGTCAGGCAAAATGACAAACCCAACAAGAAAAAGAAGACAACTGAAAGTCTTGGTTGTGTCATGTTGCCTTTGTGAAGTCCCTGATCTCCTAGAGAGCAGTTACCTTTACTTTTATAGTCCCAACCAAGTGAGTCACCACTTAGGGACAAGTTAGAACTTCCTTGTTGTTGAAAGTAAACATGCTTAGATGGCTACTTTTTTTTTTCTCGCCTCCTCAACACTGTGGTTTAGGCATCTGTCATCCCACTGAGGGCTCTGAAACTGTATCCTCCTGTAAACATGGTCTCTGGATGTTGACATAGGTTGTGGGGAAAAACAGGCAGAAGCAAAGTACACATTTTGATTATTTTGTAATAATTTATACCGGCAATATCTTCCCAATAACTTTACCTTTCTCTGCTGGAAAAATTGCCTTTAATAGACAATAAAAGTATATAACAAGCTTCATGATTTTAAAAATAAATTCTGCAACTTTCCAGCAGTTATACTAGTTCAACAGCAATTTTTAACAGCTGGAATAGATCATGCACACTGTGCTTGTTTATAAGTGTTGCCTTGACTGATAAGAAATAACACTGCAGAGTACACAATAGGATATTACATTTCCTCATTTCTGCAAAGGAATATAACTCTAAAGCTTTGACATGAATTTTACTCCAGCAATCCTTAAAGTCACTTCCTATATAGCTTCCAGAATACTTTATTGCTTGACATGTACTTAAAACCAGCAATGCAAAGTATTGGGAAATAGTTTTGAATATTTAAAAAATATTTTTAGTAGTAGCAAACTGTACTGTATACAGTTCTGGAGCCCCCAGCACAGGAAGGACATGAACTGTTGGAGCAGTTCCAGAGGAGGGACACGAAGATGATCAGAGGGACCTCAAAGACCATCTAGTTCCAAACCCCTGCCATAGGCAGGGGCACCTCCCACTAGGACAGGTCACTAAAGGCCTTGTCCAACCTGGCCTTGAACACCTCCAGGGAGGGAGCAGACACAACCTCCCTGGGCAACCTGTGCCAGTGCCTCACCACCCTCACTGTAAAGAGCTTCCTCCTAACATCCAGTCTAAATCTCCCTTCTGCCAGTTTAAACCCATTGCCCCTTGTCCTGTCATTGCAAGCCCTTGTCAATAGTCCCTCCCCAGCCTTCCTGTAGGCCCCCTTCAGATACTGGAAGGCTGCTAGAAGGTCTCCTGGAAGCCTTCTCTTCTCCAGGCTGAAAAGCCCCCAACCTCGTAGCCTGTCCTCATAGCAGAGCTGCTCCAGCCCTCTGAGCATCTTCATGACCCTCCTATGGACCCGCTCCAACACTTCAATGTCCTTCCTGTGCTGGAGGCTCCAGAACTGTACACAGTTCTGAGCTCTGATGCTGGAATCTTTGCTTCTAAAATAGAAGAAATTAATTCCTTACCAACTGTTACCACAAAAACATTAGAAGTCCATCACTCTATAAGAGAATGCTCCTGAATTATATCTAAGTGGTTTCAGGTTTGTCTCAATAATGTTTAGCTAATTGGTAATGAAAGATGAAACCAAGTAATCAGAGATAATAGTTACATAATGTAAATGTACAACAAAAAAATTAGCTAGGCATAAGAGTAAAACTAAAGAACAGTGTTAGTTTATCAAATAATACTCCAGTGAGGTGTGGAGCTCTGTTCTTCAAAACATTTAAGATGCAGTAGTCAAAGTAGCAGTACACAGAACCATCTTGCATGCAGAGAATGATAGACTAAGTAGGAAAGAATGATTTTTCCCTTTTTAGTCTCTTTCATTTTCTTTATCCAGATGCTCTGAAGTCCACAACAGTCTAAAGTTCACAATGAAAACTCTTTAAAAACATTTGCCTTCATACTCTTTACAGAGCTGTCCTGAGCACTCTCACATGATGTTTGGAATGTACAAAGAAATTACAGCAAACCCCTAACCCAGACAGTTTTTCTGAAAACAACTTCTCTTATGAGACTTGTGCAAGAAGAGATGTATAAAGGTGGGGTCTTCTGCTACTGTAAGACAATAAAATGTGTAAGTGGAAAGACAGGCCACTCTTTTGAATAGATTCTACAAGTGAGTAGAAAAACGTACAAAGAAAGAAAAGCAGAGAGTAAGTAACCATTTTTGTCACAGGTAGGAAGTCAAAATGCTAAAACTGAAATTGATTTCTGAAAGACTGTGTGCAATAACCCATCTCAGAGTGGACTACGGATGAATTGTGCTTTCTGCACATTCAGCTGATTCTTTTCAGAGCCTGGTGACGTAAATATACATGATCCAGTATGTTTTCTTACACATTTTATAGTTATTTATATTACACCTATGGCTAGAAGCCTATATTGAGGCATGGATTTTTATGTCTTTTCTGTACACAAACTGAAGAAACACTGGTAAAGGAATTCAAGCAAGTACTTAAAAAGGCCACTGAACAGGAGCAGTATTCTCTTTTTTCCCAAAACAGCGCTGCAGACATACTATGTGATTTTTTTAAGTGGAGACAAAAAGTCTTGACAGAGCTGGTAACTGAGAACAGACCTCTGAAGTTGCTCTTGCCTTAAAATACTGACTTTAAGCAAATTAAGTTTTTTTAAGTTGGCAACAATAAATGACAAAGTCAAATCCTGCCCACGTCGGGCAAAGTCACACACCAAATCTATGGCTCAGGCTCAAGTAATGTAATTGATTGAATAATAAAAAAAAAAATATATATATATTTAAAAAGAAGTTTAAACCTGATAAGGAGATGTAAATGAAGGTAAAAGCAGTCAGACACGGTTCATAGACCTTGTGCTGACCTCAGTGCAAACAAGTAAGCTTTGAAACCCGCAAAACTGCTGAATAGTGAAATTTCAACAAGCACTGCAAAATTTCTGCAGTTCTGGCATCTTGTGGGTGTGGGTGAATTTAGCTAGACTGATGGTAATTTTCACAGGCACAGCAGAGACTGGAACAATCATGCTGATTATCCTCCCAAGGAAAAATGGATAAAGAAGGATGGAGGAGATGTAGCAATATGAAATGCCTTAAAGAAGCATCTAGGTCCTAAATATTTGAAGACAAGAATTGGGTCAACCATATGATTTAAAAAATACATTTTACTACTGCAGATAATTAGAAGGTTTTGATTCACACTGTTTTGTTGCCCAAAATAGCACTATACAGTGAGTGTGGTGAATATTTCATGACCCTGAAACTGCAGACACTTCACTTAAGACAAATAAACAAAAGACAATGTGTCCATTTGCTAATGTTTCCTACCACAACTGGAACATTTCCAGTGCCCAGGGTTACACCATCACATTTAGATCAGCTTCCTCTGGGAAGAGGGACAACATTCTGGAGCCCGTAGTGCAGTTGGGTAAATGGAGCCCCAGGGTAGTTAAAAACATATGATTTGAATCTGCCTCTTTGGGTTGGACTCCACCTGTGGGACCTGTTACAAGAAGGGAGTCAAAGACAACTGAAAATTATGTTTACAAGCAGGTTTTCATCTGGGATGGTAAGGGATGGAATACCAGTCTGACTCCTCATAAGAAACAGCAGCATCCCTGTGGCATTTGCTGGTGTAAAGGTGCGAATGGGGTGGCCAGTGGTGTTCAGCAGCATCCAGTGCCAGAAGCAAGGAATATGTAATCTTATTTCTAAGATGCAACAACTCTTGTTTGAATGAGTTCCTTCAGGAACCTGCCCAGAGAAGCAAGGTGCCTCAGTTAGCTGCTCCATGCAAAGAAGCAGCTGCAAACTCCCACGGAGGTCAGAATGTGCTCTGTTCCTCCTTACCATTCTAAATGCTCCCCAGGAACTGGAATTGGTTTCCAGTTTTGGTCAAGTTATTCCATGCAAGCTATGCACAACTTTTTCTGCTTCGGGATCAATACAAGATACTAACCTATCTGTCATACCTGGGGAGCTTTTTTTGGCATATGCCATGGACTGTCATTAGAGGTAAATCTGCTCAAAACCTGCTCATGTGTTGTGTTGCTTTTTGCAGTCAGGATAGTGCTCCTGTATCCAGGCTGCATGAATTATTTGAGGAACACAGTTATAGCAGTTGCTATAATTGAATTATATAGATTCTTGAAAGAAAGAGATAGAATCTGTTAAAAAAATTTTTGAAGAATCTCTGCAGCCATCATGTTCTGAAATTGCAGGACTATTAAATTCTTTCATTACAGCAACTTTATTACTTTGTAAAATGCAGCACCAAATTGTCAAATTCAGGACTCACTCATTGGACTTTTTCAGGTATTCCACATGTGCAGGGTTTAATGCTTAATACAGAGCTTAATTATTTTAAGTTACCTGAAGAAACGTGGGATTTTGATTTAGCATAGTGATGCAGCAAGGTACTTAAATCACAAATTACACTTAGGAGAGTACAGAGAGTACAACAATTGTAACATACAGCTGAATTACAATCCTCAGCTCAAGACTCTTGCTCTCTTCAAAGTCCTTTGGCTAGTTTTTATACTTAGTGAGGTGCTGGGCCATGAACACTCCATACTGCTCTGGACAACTCAGGAAAATATTTTTCATTATTCAAGGATGAACATATCCACAGCTGGCTGATCCACTCAGCAGATGAAGTCTCCAGACCCATTTGTGCTAAGTTCAGCTTTCTTTGCAATACCCATGGCCAGTCTCTCCTTGTATTTTCCACTGAGATTCATAAGCACATCACCCTTACCCATCCCCTCACAGCGTTCTTTCATTGTAAGGGTTCACTGATTTCTCCTATCAAGTACAAACCACCCATTTGCCTCTATGTTAGCAAACTGTAGGCAAATGATGAGTTTGTGTCTGGGCAATACAATTTTGCTGCTAATGGGAAGGAGCTAGTCAACAGTACAAAAAGTGGAAAGCGAGGCCCATGGATCCAGTTCAAAGGGAAAAACTTAATTTCCCAGCTTCGGTCTTTGGTTCTGTTTGACATATGTAACCTTTATTTCTGTTTACATTTGCAAACACACAGAGAAAGGTATTTGAAGACTACCTCAATAGGACTGCGGATCCTTGACACTTACAATTAGGATTTCTTGTGTCAACCCAGAAATACACATATGTCTTTAAATACACATGTGCCTTTGAAATATTTTAATTCTAGCTCTCCTGAAATGTTTTAATTCTAGCTCTCCTATTAAGGTCTTTCCAGATGTATCAATCATTTAAAATACAGACTAACTGAATTGTATGTCTGATATCTCTTCTTTTTTCCACGTCAATATCTACCGGAATTTCCACCTCAGTGTCTACACCAGATTCAGGATCAAAGCTTCCCATATATGTACACAAATGACAGATTAACTTTAAGAAGTTGCACTGAAATCACACAAAAGAAAGAGCATCACAAACCTGGACATGTGCTTGTCCTTCACAGAAACACATGGAAGAAACACTCTTTATGTGAAGATTACTGTACGCTTTTTATTTGTAGGGAGTCTTAGGAGTAAAACCATAAATTTTAAAAACATTTAAGAAAGGAAGTATAATTTTTAAAGCTCTGGGTTTTGCTTGCCAACCACATTGATACTGTTTATACAGCTGGGTTTTTTCTCAACTATATTGCAAAAACTCTTAAGAGGGAAAAAACCTAGAAGTCTGGTGCATACAGTTTTATAGGAAGTACTACAAGGAAATGGTAAGCTTAAAATCAAGATTTTAATTACTAGTAAGAGAATTACTGAAGAGTAACTCCTAGTGCTACCTAGCAAAGTGCATGTTTTCAACTACAAAGGTAAATGGGACAGAAATAAACGTCTTCCCTTTTTCCATTACGAAGAAATCTAACATAAAGGTGGGTGTACATTTAATTAAAAACCTCACACTTCCACGTCATACTCAGAGGAGACCACTGAGATGGTGAGAGTTGGAATACCTACACTATGAGGAGAGGCCTGTTCACCCAGGAGTAAATATGGCTTCAAGGGGACTTAACAGCAGCTTCCAGTGCCTATGTGGAGGTCTTAAGGGAGATGAAGTCAATCGTGTCGCTGTGGTGGAGGGCAAGAGGACAAAAGACATTGGCCATTATCTCAAACAAGAGAAGTTCAGCCTGGATATAAGAAGAAATCTTTTCCCCATATCTTTTTCCCCATTGGACATGGCACATGGTTCCCAAAGAAGTTGTGCCATCTGGGTCTTTGGAGATTATCAACCCCAGAAAGGTTTCAACTACACCCTGAGCCCTGAGTAGCCTACTTTGATCTCAGAGCTGACCCTGCTGTGAGGGTAGGACCAGAGATCTCATCAGGTCTCTTCCAGGCTGAATGATTCTCTGCTTTATACCTTAATATGAGTAACCAAGTATCAAAATCGGATGTTTCAAAAACATTTTGTTGATTGCACTTCTGTGTGACACTTACGACAAACTCAAGCTCCATACACTACAGACTTTTGAGTATTTTTTACAAGACCTGCACACAACGACCAGTATTCAGTTGCAAATACATGGGATGGGAAAAAGATGATGAAGTCTTCTCCCACAGAATGCCTGGTAAAATGTACTCAGTTTCTCTGTCATGTGGCTTTAAGCGCTGAGCACTTGGAACACAGTAGCTGTAGGACGAAATGAGAATGATAGGAAGGTATTTCTGTAGAATGGTTTAGAAATCCTTAGAAAACAATTTACCTGTACTTATACCTGCTGAAAAGTTTCAACCATGCGTTTCCTAGCCTTGCCATTCAACATTTTCTTTTTTGTATCAGCAAATACCAAAAGTCACATCTTTCACTTACTTCTTCCTCTTTTCTCAGCAAGCAGTGTGCTTCAATTCACTGCAGTAAGAAATGCCATCTGCTAGTAATTCAAATCAGTTAGTAGGGTTAAAGCATTACAGAAATGTAAAATTAGAAATATTATCAGTTAATCATAGAAATATTATCAGTTAATCATAGAATCATAGAATCATAGAATGGTAAGGTTGGAAGGGACCTCAAGGATCATCTAGTTCTGACCCCCTGCCATAGGCAGGGACACCTCCCACTAGTACAGGTTACTCAAGGCCTCGTCCAACTTGGCCGTGAACACCTCCAGGGAGGGAGCAGACACAACCTCCCTGGGCAACCTGTGCCAGTGTCTCACCACCGTTACTGCAAAGAACTTCCTCCTAACATCCAGTTTCAATTTCCCCTCTGCCAGTTTAAACCCATTGCCCCTTGTCCTGTCATTCCAAGACCTTGTAAATAGTTCCTCCCCAGCCTTCCTGTAGGCTCCCTTCAGATACTGGAAGGCTACTATAAGGTCTCCTGGAAGCCTTCTCTTCTCCAGGCTGAAAAGCAAGAGACTTGCCATGTCTGTGACCTTTGTTAGAAATTCTTGCTTACATTCATGTTGAAAAACTAAACTTCACTAGCTTAGACATTGGAAAGAAATCTTATTTAGCTCCCCTGCTCAAGCAAAGCCACTTAGACCCATTTACCCCTATGAAAAATTATCAAGAGATAATCATCCCTCCTATGAAGAAGGGATGAGAGTTGGAGTTGTTCAGCCCGGAGAAAGCTCCAGTAAGACCTTATTACAGCCTTTTAATACTTAAAGGGGGCTTATAAGAAACATGAGGACAACTTTTTTAGTAGTATCTGTTGTTATAGGGCAAGAGCTAATAGTTTTAAAACAAAAGATAATAGATTTAGACTAGATATAACGAAGACTGAAGGTAGATGGCTCATCCCTGGAAACATTCCAAGTCAAGTTCGATAGAGTTTTCAGTAATCTGGTTAAAGCTGTTCCTGTTCATTTCAGAGGGGTTGGACTAATTGACTTTTAAAGACCCCTTCCAACTAAACTCTTCTATGACTCTACAATTCTGTGATAATGCCCTGATGTCTTTTAAATATCTCCAAAGGGGTAGACACAAACACATCCAGGAGCAACCTTTGCCAATACTTTGTTATCGTTAGAGTAAAAAAAAAATGTTTCCTGGTGTTCAGAGGCAACCAGGAACCAGTGTCATTTTGTGCCCACTGCTTCAAGTCCTGGCACTGGGCACCACTGAGAAGGACCTGGCTCTGTTGTCTTTGCACTCTCCCTTCAGGTGTTTATAGGTACTGTTAAAACCCTCCTGAGCCTTCTCCAGACTGTATAGTCTCAGATCTTTCAGCCTTTCCTCACAGGAGAGATGCTCCAGCCTTCTAATCATCTTTGTGGCCTTCCTTTGGACCCTCTCCAAGAGTTGCTATTGACCCCATAAATAGGGGAGAGAGGAGTTAGGGAGTTAAGGGGGTGCCTTAATGTTCTGGTGTGCTACTGCCTTTTGCATTGCTATGTGGTCCAGTGAGGGGAGTCACACCCTTTATCAAGGGGCCCATGAGTGGAAGGGAATCATACTACCACATCCCAGATGAATCCACTTGGTGCTGTACTAAAGGGCTGAATCAATTCCTCCAGCATTTGTGTGAAAAGGGATCCAGACAGTTCTAAATCCTGTGTCAAAGAGAATTTAATTCCCGTATCACAAAACTCTGATTGTACCATTTAGTACCTATACTTCCAGTTTTGCTGAATTGTTGTAGTTTCTCCATTTAACATATGAATGACTAAATGATCCATCTGACTCACTATTCTGTCTCTTAGCAATGGTAACAAGAGACAATATATATGAATAACACAGGTCTGAGTTTTTTGTCTGATGCTGGCTGCTTTCACAACCTTCTTCCACACATTTACTTATCACTGTAAGAGACATTTTCATTTCTCATTCTTAAATCATACTCCTGCAAGCATGCCTCAATGCCCCTTAGTTCTAAAATTGTAGGGTTTGGTGCATAACAGCTTTGCATTCAGCTAATGAATCACCTTTAGGAGTCTGCAAATCTTAGAAATACCAAGTTGTTTATCTCCAAGCTCCTACTCTGTTAGTTGGTCTGTGCATTTACTTAATAATTTGAATTGCCTTTCTGGGTATTTTCTTCACTGTCATTATATTCCTTCTGAGGTTTGGAGTAAAAACTGCACAAAGTAGTCAAGAATTTGGCACAGGAAGGCTTTTTTGTAGTGGCAAAATTATGCTTTCTATCATCAAGCTCTCAGCATTTATTCTGATGATGCCTGAACACTTTGTAGACTTCTTTTAGCTGCTACAGCATACTGACCATTGATTTACAAGTGAAGATTTACTCATATAGAGTTCACTCCTGCTTTTATACAACAGGCTACTTACCTTTCAAGTCCAAAAGGCAGAAAGAATGCAAACTAACTTAATAGAATCAAAAATTCATGACTGTATTTTTTTGCTACTACTGCCTTAGTGGTAGCAAAAAACCCCAAACCAACAGCTCTGGAAGTGTACGTTGTCCCCTAACATTATCAAAACATAAGGATTGGTTTACCTTATTGTGCAATTTTAGTTGCATTTCTTCATTATCATTTACAGGAAGAGTATAAACAACAAGAAGACAAGATCAATTTCCCACTCAAAGCTGACATGGCAAAAAAACCCATGTGGCTAAACAAACTGTAAGTTAAATTATAGGATATATGATGTGCTATGCACCAGATAAATGTGTGGGTTTCTCTAAAGTTGTATGAATAACTGATATTTTGGTTTAGTTAGTAGAAGAAGAAAAAAAATATTTACTTTTATGTTTATCTTTCATGTCAGAAGGAAGAAACTCTCACATTTCATATATATTTAATGAGAGTTAAGGGTTAAACAAAACTCTCAGGTAATATTACTAAGAACATCCATAAGACCCAGCAAGGGGTCACCTCCTCTACTTCTCTGTTTGGCACTTGTGATAACACATCCGGAGTGCTGTGTTTGGACTCCTTAGTACAGGAAAGAAGTTACCAAGATGGTTTAGGGCTGGAGCAGAAAACATGAGAGAAAATGGAGACAGGCTCTTCTCAGACATATACAGAGAAAGGACAAGAGGCAATGAACACAAACTGGAACACTGGAAATTCCACTTGGGAACATTTTCTTTAACATGAGAGAGGTAAAACATCTTAATGGGGTGTTTGGAGAAATATTGGACCTTTATTTTGGACATGTCCAAAATTCAAACAGCTAAGTCCCTAAGCAACATAGTCTAATTAAATATTAGCAAGAGTTTGTCCATAAGACCTCTGAAGGTCCATTCCAATCTGAATCAAGATTCTCTTTGAATGGTGACTGTTATTGATCCAGTAGGTCATTCAGAGATACTTGAGAAGGAACCCAAGTATCTTAAGACTTAGCAACTGTGTCTAGGGTTGAGTGCCAGAAACAATACTTGGCACATTCCCCTTGGCTTACTGATTTTTGCAGGTCTACTCTGAATCATTGTCCTCCTGTCCAGTGCATATTTGTGATTATTTTCAGATGCACTGAAATTACTTTTTTTTTTTTTTTTTTGGTGAACAAAGTATTTGTTTGAAATATATATTTTTTTTTAGCTTTATCTTGGATTTCACAATAGTAAGCCAATGATCAAGTTCCTAAAATCAGTCTCCTAGCCTCAGAGTGATTCTCAAGCCTCAGACAATCTCCTCATACATATCTATTACCTAGCTAAGCAGTTTGTTGCAGCTGTATATAATACCATCAAGAAAGGTTAGTCCCAAACTTCAAAGCTGTCAATTTCAGTGCATTCATTTCTGGCAGTTCATTAAGTACCTCGGTTTAGTTGTCAAATTCGGGTTAATGGGAATTCAGTGCTATGTATATAAGGGAGAGTCCTAAAAATACTGGTGAAATTACCAGTAAGTATTGGTAATATGGAGCCAGGCTCTTCTTGATGATGCCCAGTGACAGGACAAGGGGCAATGAGTGGAAGCTGAAGCATAGGAAGTTCCATGTAAATATAAGGAAAAAATTCTTCACTGTGAGGGTAACAGAACACTCAAATGGGCTGCTCAGAGGGGTTGTGGAGTCTCCCTCTCTGGAGATATTCGAGACCTGCCTGAATCCAATCCAGTGTCATCTCCTATAGGAGTCCTGCTCTGGCAGGGGGGTTGAACTAGATGATCTTTCAAGGTCCCTTCCAGCCCCTAACATTCTGTGATTCTGTGATGCTGTGATTCTGTATTAATTTACAGAGAAATAACGTAAGCAAATTCATTAGATGTGGTTTGACAGTCCAAATTCTCATGCATGATGCACAAATAGTTTGCCTACTAATTCTTCAACCAACAAATCTGACAAAGTTACTCAGTGCTAATGGTTTCCCAATCCAGTCTCTGTGTAATGACAGTTTATTGTATTCCAGCTCCAAATAAATATCAGGTTGACAACCCAAAATACGTGCAACTTTCATACGTTTCTCCCTTTGAATTCTATGCCAAGCACATATTGATTCCTATGCTTAGCACATTTATTTGAGAAGTAAAAATCTCAAAGCAACTGTCTAAAGATTTCTTGAAAATGCTGCCTACAAAGACATTGTAAGAGGACAAAGTTCAAAATGAGGTGATCTTAATTCTTTCATTCTGGAATTTAGATGAATGAATGAGCACCACATACGTGAGAGTTCTAAAACATCTGGGAACATAAAATCATCAGTGATGTTTCCAAAGCTAACATACAGTTGTGCAGGATTAATTATTACTGTGCCCACTTTAACCTGAGAGAACTGAAACTGTTCTCCTGTGATTTGATAAGAGTTGGTTGATGGCTACTTAAGTCACACAAAACTGTGACTCAAGTCTGAGTGTGGAGTTGAAGTATTTTTAGACTACCAAAAAAAAAAAAAAAAGGAGAAACAATTGAGGCAGGCAACTCCCCTGTCTGGTTTACCTAAGGAATGAGGAGTAAGGTGTTTCACAAACATTCGAAAGCAGAGGTCTTTCCTGTGAGTCACTAGTGGATTTTCCACAACTGCTGTTAAATAATAACTAGAACTATACCAACAGAGGAATGAATTCTTAAATGACCAGTATGTTAAAGAAGGCCCAGATCAATCTCACCTACAGAGTGTCCTTCTGTTTGAAGTAATACAGAGCTAAACTTTGCCTGGTCACAACAGTGTGTTGTCATTTTCTCAAATCCTTTAGCTGAACGACCCATTTAATCTTCCAGTATCTGAAGGGGGCCTACAGGAAGGCTGGGGAGGGACTATTTACAAGGTCTTGGAATGACAGGACAAGGGGCAATGGGTTTGAACTGGCAGAAGGGAAATTGAAACTGGATGTTAGGAGGAAGTTCTTTGCAGTGAGGGTTGTGAGACACTGGCACAGGTTGCCCAGGGAGGTTGTGGCTGCTCCCTCCCTGGAGGTGTTCAAGGCCAGGTTGGACGAGGCCTTGAGTAACCTGTACTAGTGGGAGGTGTCCCTGCCTATGGCAGGGGGTTGGAACTAGATGATCCTTGAGGTCCCTTCCAACCTTACCATTCTATGATTCTATGATTCTGTGACATGATACTACATCATGTTAGAGCCCTCCTTTTCAGGTCTATGGTTGTAGACAGACACCTCTCTGAATAACTTCAAGACCTCTTTCCAAGGAGCCAAAAACTGTGCAAAAATGTCTGAAAGATATAGTTAATTTCTTCACACTAGTATTTTCACATGACCTATACTGAATATACATAGTGAAATGCAACCAACTTCCTCACTATTTATCAGAATTGTTCCAGGGTGCCAGGACTCTGGTAAGTCAAACATTTTTCTGATTCAATAAAAGACGTGTTTTCAAACACAGTCCTATGCAGACAGTAATACTACTATCATATTTATTCAGATATTCAGAACTATCTCTTAAGAACCTGCAAATCTCTTCATTTCTTGGACACTGAAAATGTGTGTTTTGGGGAAAATCCTGCACCAAATACCTTTTTTTCTCAGAACATTCTGTTTAAAGTAAGGATGTTCTGATTCTGCAACAGAATCTCATGATTCACATTTGACACTGATCACAGAAGCTTCAGAATACCTTAATTCAGACATTCTTTGTTGACAGCAATGAAACTAAAGAGATGTTGATTTCTCTGAGTAGCTTCTAAGTATCCCAAGTGCTTTGTTACAAAAGTTTGAGTATTGCCTGACTCAGACTGAAACTAAACCAAACTGAAGTCATCACAAGGGGTAACACTTGTCAGTCATCTTTATAAAGTAGGTAGTTAAATTCCGGTGTAATGACCTTTATCTTGATTAACAAGGGGAAGACTTCTAGTAGTAAAATGTTGAACCTCTACAGCTCTGGGCTAAATCCTAAACCAGAGATGCTTGAACAGAGGAGAATGTGTAATATATGCTGAAAGTATTTGCTCCTACTCAGTGTGAGTTAAGGATGCTTTCAACAGCAGCATTGGTTGGAGACGTCAGTCATATCTTCTTGTTAAGAAAAGCCAATAACTCAACAGTTAAAAAAATGGTGACTACAGTCCTTAGACTGTAATGTCCAACAGTTAGATGGGGGCCAAGGAACCTTCCATAATCTGCCCTTTATATCATTCTTACAAACATATGAAATCCTCTAAGGCAGAACAAAAGTTTTCAAGATAATGCCATTTTACATAAACACAGATTCTACACAGGCCTGCAGTCTAGGGCAAAAAGAAAGACTGTAAATTAGGTACTATCCCAGCATTTGCACTTTAAGACCCATGGCCATTCAGATGAAGCAGTGAAGAAAAAGATAGGATAGCAGTGTACACTGCTATAAAGGACGAGTAACTCATTTGGGAGAATGATTGTCATGAGCCTAAGCCATAAGATTTAATGGAATTACTTTATCCTCCACATATGAAAGCTGCTACTAGCTGTCCCACGTGCAATCTCAGAATCAAGCAGAGTTAACCAAGCAGCAGTCTTGCTAGCAGATACATTTATTTTTCCCAGGAAAAGGAGATATAGAAGAAAAACTGATTTATGGGTTGAAATCTTTTCCTCACATATTCATGTTTTCCCCTTTCCATTCCTCTTGAAGCACCAGGTCTAGTTATATGAACTTAGCTCTAATTCACTGTGTCAAGTAGCACATTAAAAATGAGACTTTCTTTGAAAAAGATATGGCTCAAGAAATTTTGTTTAGTTAGTTAGATGTAGGTAGGTAGTTTAATTCTTGGTAGAAAAAACCCTCCTAAACAGACATAAGGAAAACGATCATAACAAAATACAGTATAGTATTTTGTTACATATACATATACATATACAGTATATCTGAAGCCTTTGTCAAGAGTATCTAATAATGTTATTAGAGCAAAACTATTACAAAGGGAGGAGAGAAGGAAACTACAGAATAAAAAGTTTGAAAAGGTGAAATACCTGTAATCCCAAGTATCCTGGAGCTGATGACCTTAAATAAGAAGTCTGGTAAACACAACACATGATTCATATCCTGGTACTGAACTCCAAACATCTAGAAATAAATAGAATAAGCAAAAATATTTAATGAAACAGCAGATTTTGATTTCTGAGGTACCTTGAACTTGCTGTTTTATCCTCTGTCAGAATGTGTTTTTGCATTCCAAGGAGGACTTACTGCCTATTACAAAACACAGATATTTTAAAACATTGGGTATGAAAACTCCCTATCCCACATACAGGACCAGTCATCACAAACAATGATTAGCAGCCAAATTTATAGCAGCACAGTAGCTGCTGTTAAAAACTACATGGCAATTCCTACATTGTCAAGCTAGATCTGTACTTACTGGACTATGTTATGCATGGTTGTCAGTTCACAAAGTGCTCTCTCTGGATCCATAGCTTATGAAGAAGCTTGAAAAACATCAGAAGTGTGGATTCAACTTTAATATGTAGTCCATAGTTAAAATCCAAGTGTGCAAGATTAAATGTCCATTGGGGGAAAAAAGGTAGATCTATAAATATAACGATTTCAGTAGCATAATTACTGACATCAAGGATGAGTTTTTGTGGCTAAAGGCAGTATAAAACTGCAGAGTCAGGGTGGTATGCTGTCCTCAGCCTGTAGTACTTGGCCCACAAATACAGGTTAATCATCCTGCAGCAGCTTTGGCTAATAGAACTGCACATTTTAGCTATGTCAGAGGTTCTTGCTAGTGTTACAAATGTTTCGGGAGGAATCCTAACGGCCGTTCACCAAATCAGGGAATGATGGTTCAAATATCTGCTCCATAATACAAAGGCTGAAATGTGAGAGTTGAAAAATTGCATTTAATACTAATATATTCAACAATGTTTTTGAATTAAAGATGCTAGGAACAACAGAGATTTCAAAGGTGTGGGTTTTTTTCCTATTTGATTATCAGATGACTGAAAAAATACAGGTTATATTTTAAGTCCCTGGGTTTCCTTAATGATGGTTACAGAGGACATTTACTTGTTCATAGAATCATAGAATCATAGAATGGTAAGGTTGGAAGGGACCTCAAGGATCATCTAGTTCCAACCCCCTGCCATAGGCAGGGACACCTCCCACTAGTACAGGTTACTCAAGGCCTCATCCAATCTGGCCTTGAACACCTCCAGGGAGGGAGCAGCCACAACCTCCCTGGGCAACCTGTGCCAGTGCCTCACCACCCTCACTGTAAAGAACTTCCTCCTAACATCCAGTCTAAATCTCCCCTCTGCCAGTTCAAACCCATTGCCCCTTGTCCTGTCATTGCAAGACCTTGTCAATAGTCCCTCCCCAGCCTTCCTGTAGGCCCCCTTCAGATACTGGAAGGCTACTATCAGGTCCCCTCGAAGCCTTCTCTTCTCCAGGCTGAAGAGCCCCAACTCCCTCAGCCTGTCCTCATAGGAGAGCTGCTCCAGCCCTCTGATCATCTTTGTGGCCCTCCTCTGGACCCGCTCCAACACTTCCATGTCCTTCCTGTGCTGAGGGTTCCAGAACTGCACACAGTACTCCAGGTGGGGTCTGACGAGAGCAGAGTAAAGGGGCAGAATCCCCTCCCTTGCCCTGCTGGCCACGCTGCTCTTGATGCAGCCTAGGACTCGGTTGCTGTCTGGGCTGCATGTGCACACTGCAGGCTCATGTTGAGCTTTTCATCAACCCAGACTCCAAGGTCCTTTTCCTCAGGGCTGCTCTCCAGCCATTCACCACCCAGCCTGTATTTGTGCTTGGGATTGTGCCTACCCAGGTGCAGGACCTTACACTTGGCCTTATTGAATTTCATCAGGTTGGCCTGGGCCCAACTCTCCAGCCTGTCCAGGTCCCTCTGGATGGCATCCCTGCCCTCTAGCAAGTCGACTGTGCCACACAGCTTGGTGTCATCTGCAAACTTGCTGAGGGTGCACTCCATTCCTCTGTCCATGTCACTGTTCTAGGTATCAGAGGTGGTATGTCTTTTCAGTAAAAGATGCACCTGCACATACTATTGCTGATATTTGTGTTGTTCTAATCAGCCATGAACAGAAGCCACAAAGAATTTGAGATACCTGGTGTTAACGATGATGCCTCTATACATCTCGAGTGACAGCCCAGAGTCATCCATGGCTTCAGTGGATTAAGTGCCAAAATCTGAAAAGGAGAAAAAGGTGATAGTCTGAAACAGGAGAGACATTTGCCAGAGTTATCAAAACCTACAGAGAATTAGGAAGGAACCAAACCCATGTTATTGCATACATATACTCTTTCTTTACTGGCACGGTAATCTCCCATTTATAATTACAGTATTTGAAGTGGGATTAAGAACTGTATTTTCAGATCTGTAGCTTTTATATATATATGAAAAAGAGTAGATGATTTACAAACTGTATTTTATAGTTCAGTGAAATAAAACAGAATAATTCCATTGATCTATCTGTAATTCCATAGATAGATCATTAGTGGCAAGTACTTTGGAGTTTTACCAGGATAATATCTTCCCTATCACATTGTGCCAGTGTGAGGCTAATTGGAATATTTTAATGAAAAAAAATCACATTATAGACTGTGAAAAACAAACAATGGTGATGTCTGCTTCACTCATAGGCTTGCTGAGATGTATAAAAACAAGCACAGAAACATAAATAAGACAGAGAGAGTCTCTCTCTGGGAGTTGGTGTGTCTGCTGGCCTTCTGCTGTGTAAACCAACTAATCATTCTGCTTCTAATCCCTCTTGCTGATCCTCCAAATTCACCTTGCACGTAAGGCAGACCCTGGGATAAGGTAGAGGGGTGGAAAGAAGGTGGAAGGGTGTTTGGGAGCCCATCCTGGGGACTCTGATTTCTGGGAAGGGAATTGTGTTTCTGTATTACCTTTAACTTGTGTATTTCTGTAAATTTTCCCTTATACTGTGTATATAACTGCTTGTAAATTGTGCTAAGCTGTAAATAGAGCTTCAGTCCTTAACTTCCAGCTGACTGAGTCTAGTCTGGGTGATTTTCACTGTGTGTGTGGGGCAGATAACTCCCAAACCATCAGACATACATTGAGGACTACAACAAAAAGAAAGGTCATGATTGTACAAACTGAACAAAGAGATTTACAGGATTCATTAACTCCCTGTGTTAATTCCAGCAGTTCACAGAATCACAAGATGTGTTGATGTGTTTGGTTGGAAGAG
>VWZE01019329.1:345252-391375 GCA_013396675.1 Eubucco bourcierii
GAGAGAGACTGACTGATCTATTGTTTTGGTTAGTGTTCCCAAACAATTCTCCAGCAAGCGTATGAGGGAAGTAGACATCAGGATGTTTGCCTTTCACAGCCTATAGTGTAAGTTTCTCTATTAAAATATTCTAATTAGCCTCAAACCAGCACAATCATCTAGTTCAGTTGCTGCAGAAAGGCACCATTGTAGGTTTCCTACTGCCTGCTGATGATTTTCTTATGCACAGTTGTGGAAAGTAAGCTAAATGAGAAGCCGAGTTGTGGCTTTCCCATTAATTCAGTCTTCATTTCTGAAAGTAAGGAATCAGCAAATTTTATCTCGCTTCTCAGCTGGGCATAAGGGGGAAGGAGATGTCAATAGGCACTTTGGTAAATTTCTCTTCTCATTCTAGCTCAATTTTTTTCTGCTGAGATGTTATACTGGTACTGGCAAAACTATCTAGGGTGATTGAAATGTTTGAGAAAGTCATCACCAGTGAAGGTCCTGGGCCTTTTGCCTGTGTTGTCCTTGGGAAGTGGAAATTACACAAGTTTTACCAAGTCAAATAAATTGAGTAAATAAAGTATTTGCTTAAAAATAATTCAGCTAATTAGATAAAAACTCTTCATCTTGGGACAGAAGTGAGACAATTCAGCAGCTATGTAGAAAGCAAGGCTGCAGTTATAGCCATTGGTAGGTAAACAGTCCCATGGTAAGGAGGGCCAGGGAGGCTTGGGCCCTACAGTGAGGAGGGTTGGGGTGCCCAAGCCCCACGGCGAGGAGGGTTGGGGCCGCTCACCACTACAGTAAGGAGGATCAGAGTGGCTCAGTCCCTGTTAGGCTCAACATGGGTTGGCAAAAGCTTCCAGAAGATGCTGCAATCACTGAGGCATGTGGCGAGGCATCTGCAAACCTGAGCCAAACCACAGCTATTCAAATGGCTTCCCAGCTGGACTGCATGGAAGTCTGTGACCTACTTCTTACAACACCCCAGTGCATAAACATACCTCTCTACCTGAGCTCCAAAGTAACTTCCAAGAATAATTTCTCAATACTTTTGCTTAGATTTCCTCTTTTCCTTCTCTTGTGCTAGCTGGCCTGAAGACAGGCCTGAGGACCCATCTCAAACACAGTGTGAGCAGCAAAGTCACCCTTCTCCCAATTAAAGGTGAGGGGAATATATTCCTATCACTCCTCCAAATACACTATGATATTTGCATTCGTAATTTCCTCTCTGCAGCACTCTCATCTAGACAGCAAAAGTCTTTCTAAATCACCATGCCTCCCACAGCAGGGTCTGGCAGGATTTCTTTACAGGAGGCTTTGGTGTCCCTCTTGTACCCAGAGGAGTGAGAGACAGCTCTGCTCCTAGAGACCCTGTGACAGAAAACTGGAGTTGGGGGGAGAGTACTGATGCAAAGGCCTGTGTGCTGACAGGCACCTCCATCACAGCCACTGGGCAGGTCCTCTTGAGGGGGAGCTCACTAAGGGAAGCAGAAAGAAGCTCAACCTTACCGAAATAAGGCTGACCCCCTCAGGGGTCAGTGCTGGGACCAGTGCTATTTAACATCTTTGCCAGTGACATGGACAGAGGAATTGAGTGCACCCTCAGCAAGTTTGCAGATGACCCCAAGCTGTGTGGCACAGTTGACTTGCTAGAGGGCAGGGATGCCATCCAGAGGGACCTGGAGAGGTTGCAGAGGTGGGCCCAGGCCAACCTCATGACATTCAATAAGGCCAAGTGTAAGGTCCTGCACCTGGGTAGGCACAATCCCAAGCACAAATACAGGCTGGGTGGTGAATGGCTGGAGAGTAGCCCTGAGGAAAAGGACCTTGGAGTCTGGGTTGATGAAAAGCTCAACATAAGCCTGCAGTGTGAGTGCAGCCCAGATAGCAACTGTGTGCTGGGCTGCAGCAAGAGCAGTGTGGGCAGCAGGGCAAGGGAGGGGATTCTGCCACTTTACTCTGCTCTTGTCAGACCCCACCTGGAGTTCTGTGTGCAGTTCTGGAGCCCCCAGCACAGGAAGGACATGGAACTGTCCCCGGAAGAGGGCCACAAAGATGATCAGAGGGCTGGAGCAGCTCTCCTATGAGGACAGGCTGAGAGAGTTGGGGCTCTTCAGCCTGGAGAAGAGAAGGCTTTGAGGAGACCTTAGAGTAGCCTTCCAGCCTGAAGGGGGCCTACAGGAAGGCTGGGGAGGGACTACTGATGAGGTCTTGTAATGACAGTATGAGGGGCAATGGATTTAAACTGGCAGAGGGGAGATTTAGATGAGTTCTTTGCAGTGAGGGTGGTGAGACACTGGCACAGGTTGCCCAGGGAGGTTGTGGCTGCTCCCTCCCTGGAGGCTGGATGAGGCCTTGAGTGTACTAGTGTACTAGTGGGAGGTGTCCTTGCCTATGGCAGGGAGTTGGAACTGGATGATCCTTGAGGTCTCTTCCAACCTTACCATTCTATGATTCTATGATTCTAAGATGTTGTCTTTGAAGGAAATCAGAGAACACATAAATATCTGTAATGATGGCAGTTGTTCTGGTTTTCACCGCAGAATTATTGCACCAGTGAAGGGTAAATCTCAAAATGAAGCATTGTCAGCTATATGGCCTGCAGGTTTGATCATGTAGTATAACAAAGCATGAACTCTGTTACTCAAGCGCAAGTTTTGCCAAATGAAAACACAAACACTGACTTTTCTTGTGAAGAACCATGGGAAATGTAATAAGAAAAGTGAATTTCTCATGTAGTCTTTGCATATTCTTTCACCTCTAGGGTTTTCTTACTTAATTGTCTCTACTGTTGAACATAGGCTGTTTTCTCCAGTCCCCTCTGAGAGTATCCCCAGTCTCCTCTAAGGGCATCACATTGTTCCTGAGACTTCTACTCCAGCATGTGGCTTCCAAGAACAACTTGTTTCTCAACACCAGTATATGGACTTCCAAGTAAACTTCTGATTTTGCATTTTATCAGACAACTGATTTCAATAAATAACTCATAAACATTGCCTTGGAGGGCCCTCAGCCTCAAGATCAGTTACAGTTAGGCTCCCATAATGTGGAATAACCCTCAGTAAAGGCATAAACGTGGTGAGGTGAAGCGAAATAAGATACTGGAGCACATGAGGGACAGGATATCCTGTATTGCATACTGCTCTCTCCAGAGCAGGAGACCTGCCCTTCCAGGTTGTGTTAATGGAGGAGTATGGCTCTTCTCATTTTCTGTGCCTTCTGGGAATAGTCTAGTATATATGGATGCAAAGTAGACATAAGAAAGAGGAACAGTCTGGAATCATCTTTTCTGTGCAGACCATAGGGGCACATCCAAGAAGTCTGGAAGAGGCAGCGGAAGTCAAGCCACGATGGCAGGTTCAGAAAGGCTGTCTTGGAGACAAGAGCATCAGATGGGACAAACTGTGATAGCAGCCCTGAGCCACAGCTGTATCTTTCCAGGAAATAAACTGTGAGCATCGTTTCACATGCTCATCACTAGCTGACATCTCAACGTCTTGTTCCACAAGCTTGCTGCAAGATTAGTTCCTATATCTTGTTCCACTAGCTTGCTGCAAGATCAGTTCCTAATCTGCATAAGGTAGCTAAAAACTCAGACTGCATTGCTGAGCTGGCAGAGGGAAGTGGAGCAGAGACCTGACATCAGGCCCTCTAAATTTTTTTCTCATTCTTAGGCATCATGTAATGTATCAGATTTTCAGGTAACGACAGTTCTTCATTGGTTTTCATGCCCATATAGTATAGGCACTCTAATATAGACTCCTGAGTGGTTCTCATTGTTTTTTTCCCCCTGTTTTCCAAGCAAAGGGGAATTTGTTCCTAGAAGCATTACTTTTGCCAAGAATGGTAACCACAAACATTGCTGTTTACGTCACAAATTCAGAGGGCACAGACAGGAAGTCTCTCTCTTGTCAGGGTAGAGAAGAAAAGAAGTTTGAGGCCCCAGATTACCTTAGCAGGGAGGTGACTGACCATCTGAGTTAGCGTGGGAAGTGTCCACCACAAGGAACATGATACCAGCTGTGGTTTTGCTGCTGCCAGTAAGTACTGCAGAGTGCCACAAGACAGAGTATTCCTTAGACTTCTTTTGTTGTTACACATTAAGATTTAACAAAAAAATACACCTCCAAACAACTCTTCTCCAAACAAACTGCCCAGTTTGAGCACCGTAGTGATTGTAAACAGCAGAACTGACAGTGGCTCTTAACAGTAATCTGAACCAATAATAAAGAATTCAGCTTTGTGGGAAAGAGTTAAAAACATGCCAACACACAAAACATTAAAAAGCAGGAGGATCCAGTGCATACTTGTAAGTGCTTCACATTTGTGTCATTTTATGTTCTGTTTGATATACAGAGATAAAGCAGATACTGCTGGAGAAAGTAGCTCTTCCTGAGACTTGTTCTCCAAAGCCTTTACCAGCTTTGCTGCCCTTCTCTGGACATGCTCCAGCAACTCAATGCCTTTCAAGCCTGCAGTGTTACATGGGGCTGTTGCGACTCAAGTTCAGGATCAAGCACTTGGCTCTACTAAGCCTCACACAACTGACCTTGGCCCACTGGTCCAGCCTGTCCAGAGCCCTTTGTAGAGCCTTCCTACCCTCAAGCAGATCAACACTCCCACACAATTTAGTTTCATCTGTAAACTTACTGAAGGGGTACTCAACTCCCTCATCCAGAATCACTGATAAAGGCATGAAAGAGAACTGGCCCAAACACTAAGTCCTGGCAAACACCTCTTGTGACAGGATGCCAACTGGATTTGACTCCATTCACCATCACTCTTTGAGCCTGGCCATCAAGCCAGTTCTTAACCCAGGGAGGAGTCTATCCTTTCAAGCCATAAGCAGCCAATTTCCCCAGGAGGATGCTGGGGAAGATGGTATCAAAAGCTTTACTAAAGTTCAGATAAAAAACATCCAGAGCCTTTGCCCTATCCACTAAGCAGGTCACCTTGTTGCAGAATGAGATCAGATTCATCAAGTAAGATCTGCCTTTTATGAGCCCATGCTGACTGGGCCTGATCATCTGTTAGTCCTGCACATGTTGCATAACGGCACTGAAGATGACCTGCTCCATGACCATCCCCAGCACTGAGGTCACATTGACAGGTCTGTAGTTCCCCATGTTTACATTAGCAGTGTTGTCCTGCTGTAGCAGCTGCACACCATACTGGGCTCCTTGCAGCACCTGAAGCGACACTGTGGAGCCTCCTTCAAGACACTTGAACCCTGCTTTGCGCAGTGTGCTGTGTGCTACCTGTCTATACATGGAAAGTTTATTCTGGGCATTAGAACCAGGAGTATACTTATCTGGTTTAAGTATTTATCTGGTATAAGTACTTAGTGCATTTCCCCCAGTTCTGCATTCCACATGCAGTTTCATATACCTCCATAGGATAGAATGTTAAATACTTGAATTGCTCCCCAGGGTTTAGACACCATATTTATCTGTCTGCACTCTCATTCTGATCTCTACCTTGCTCTGCCCTGGCCCTGACAGCAGGAGGACTATGAGAAGGATGATGAGGGATGCTGGGTAGGACAGAATGGTGAGGGACCATGAGCTGACCACAAAGAAGGGACTGTCCTCAGAGACGGGAATGACAGCAGGCTTTCTGTTTTGCCCATTCGCTCCATATGTCTGAGTTGTGAGGTTTGCCTATCTCCATGTATTTGACAAGTGAGATGGGTTGAGAAATTACTCCCCAGATAAATTTACCAGATCAACTCAGGAGGCTTAGAAGCAAAAGAAGCTATATTTTACAGCAAGCTAAATTTAGAAGCATATAACACAACGCATATGTACAAAAATATATTTACAAATATTTACAAGTATTTATAATTTAGAAATAACCCAAGGATCTTCACAGAAATCCTCCTGAATTGTTCCTCAAACACCCTGGATGAAAGCCCAGAAGGGGTTAACAGCCACCTTCTACTCCCCCCAGTAAGAAAAGCAAGAAAGGCAGAAGCTGGTTTTACTCATCCAGGGTAAACTAGAGTGTTAACCCTATAACTGTCACAACATGGTTGAAGAATGACAGCCCTGGTTGCTGCACAGCCAAGGGGTTGCACCTTCCATAAGCTGTAGAACCCCTGGTGATGTGGTGAAGTTGTGCCATTGCCTTTCTGGGGATGGAGGTAATTACCTTCATGATACTCTTGCAACAGACTCACCATTTTAAACATGGAGAATGAAAGTCAACATAATTTTTCAGAAGAGTGGTTTAACTGGCCTGTACAACTGGTTTTATGGTTTATTTCAGCCCCTGTAGTAAAATGTCAGTTACCCTACCATATGTGAGTATGCAGGAAGTACAAAAAAGTGTTCAGATTCCCAGACTGAGATGACTTGGTAGGGTTTCACAAGAATCACTGGACCTTAACAGAATCACAGAATATTAGGGGTTTGAAGAGACCTCTAGAGATGACAATACTTATCTTAAGATGCCAAAGTATGGGAACTTAGTTTTGTTATAAAACTATAGTGCACATTGAAATTGGACATGGAAAAAAAATCTAAATGGAAGAGTAATAATTTTATTTTTTTTTTATTTTCTGAATTTCCAAGTACTGGTATGAAGCAAATCCCAGTTCATGGCAGAGCCCACTTTGTCTCCAGATATGAAGATATATTTTATTCCTTCTTACACTGTCGTCATTCAAAGTAAAAACTCATACTGACTTCCATTCTAAATCTATCTTGTCAGATTTTACATGTTTAAGCAGATAGGTACTATAATACTTTAAGAAACCTCCACTTTTGTGACCTGCTTTTCTAAATACTTTGTGTCACAAGAAACTACTTTCTGTTAACAGTCAAGGTTATGTACTTAAAATGGTAAAAATGTTAGAGAGATCCCTCTCATCCATATCCTGGAATAACTCAAGGAAACCATGAAGCAGGTTTATCTAATGAGGTTAGTCAGAACAGATGCTTTCATAAATTTTCTGAATTCCATGTGTTTAGATTGTAAATGGGGCTTAATCCCCCAGCTCATTTAAGTGTTGCAGCAATGCTTGTGCTACACATAAACATTACATAAATGGTTGTTTTCATTCAGGTTGGGTTGGAAGGACCCTGAAAGATCATGTAGTGTCAACCCTTCTGCTGCAGGCAGGGACACCTTCCAGCAGACCAGGTTGCTCAGGGCCCCATCCAGCCTGGTCTTTAACACCTCCAGGGATGGGGTCTCTACCACACCCCTGGGCAATCTGTTCCAGTATCTCACCACCCTCACTGTAAAGAATTTATTTCTAATGTCCAGTCTAAATCTGCCCTCCTCAAACTTCCATCCATGCCCTCTCATCCTACCACTAAGTCCCTTGCACAAAGTCCCTTCCTAGCCACCTTGTAGGCCTCTTTCAGGTGCTGGAAGGCTGCTATAAGGCTTCCCCAAAGCCTTCTCTACTCCATGCTGAACAGCCCCAATGCTTGCAGCCTGTCCCCGAGAAGAAAGTGTTCCTTCTCTGAACCTGCTCCAGCAGTTCCATATTCCTCTTATGTTGGAGGCAGAAGAACTGGACGCAGTGCTCCAGGTGCAGTGTCACCAGAGCAGAGGGGGAGCATCACCTCCGTTGTCCTGATGGTCTCATTTCTTTTGACACAGCCCAGAACACAGTTAGCCTTCCGGGCTGCAAGCGCACGCTGGCACATCATGTGAAGGTTCTCATCTACTGACACCCCAAGCCCTTCTCCTCCTAGTCCTTTGTTGTGGAGGGGTGTGAGATCTGATTTTCAAAGATTAATGTTGTTTGTTAATATTCAATATTCAGAACTCTTGCCACCTGGACCACTGATTTTAATAATAATCAGTTCTTCACACGGTCATGGAAACTTTATACAGGATCAGGAAATAACTAGTAATAATATAACATCAAATGAACTCGACTGAACTGGAAGAGAAGTTCCTGCAGTCAATACACTGTTTGCCCACTATATGGACTCAGGGAGCTCCTTTCTGTTTATGACAGAAGACAATGGTGAATTACAAGAGGCTTTAAGTACTTACAAAATTATGTCCTGACTGGCAGGGCTGGCTACAGCTTCAGACACTACCCAAACGCTTTCAGGGAATTCTGTTACTGTCTTGCCACCTGCTGAGACTTCTGATTCTTCCCAGGCTGCTGGGGAAAGAAGGCAGACAGTCTCTGACCTGGTCCTGATCTCTCTGGACAATCTGTGCATCCAGGACTTCCTGTCTTGCCAAAAGGTTTTCAGGTGCAGGCAGGATGTCTTGCCATGTGCACAGATGTTGTGCTGGTTGTGCAGGCCAATCGCATGGAGGCATTTAGAGCCTGTTACTGGGAAACTGAAGGCAAGCAGTTTCCAAGTAGTTCAGGATACAGTAAGACAGTAGCAAGCACGAATACACGGGCAGAGCACACGTTGTGTCACCTGCTCATCTCCTTTTATCTATTACAACCCAAGACTAATGGGCCTTTGGACACAGAATAGCCAATTAAAACAGCAGTTAGGCAAACCTGACCGTATTAGGTGAAGTCACAGGTTTGCTTTACCCTTTTTAGGGCAGAACACTGGCCCTGCACAAGGCGTACACAAGCTGAGTCTGTCTACCTTGTTTACCACAGGGTGCAAACAAATCTGAGCAATCCACAGCCCTTAGACTCAGTGGTTCCAGGTCCTTTGTCCTCTTTCCCGGGGTTGCTTCTCCCCATAGCAGAAGAAGGGGGAGCAGAAAAGCATGTCTGGACAAGCCAGGACATGTATAAGCCTATTTCGGCCTGCGTAAGCCAACCACGACATCGTTGTTCTGAAATAAATCTCACAACGAACACCGGCAGCAGCAGACTGACCTGCAGCCTTGCTCTGCCAGGGTCTCCTAGGCCCACCGGCCCTTTAGCCCAGGCCCTGCCGCACAACCCCCAGCAGCACACAGGGACTGTCACACAGGGACTGTCACACCGGGACCGGCACGCGGACCGGCACGCACAGCCACCGCACGCCTGCTGCCCAGGCACGGCGTGACCTGGCTGACACGTGGAGCCGTGGAGACCCCTAGTGGTGGTGTTGCGCCGGCCGCCGTCTGCTGCTCTGCAGCTCTGGGCACAGAAACGAATCGGGTGGAAAAAGAGCCTTAAGATCATCGAGTCCAACCATTATCTAACTCTGCAGTCTGGTGATTAGCCACGTCCCTTAGCACCACGTCTCTACGTCTTGTAAGCACCTCCAGGGATGGTGATTCAATCATCTCCCTGGGGAGACAGTTCCAGTGTTTGAGTACACTTCCAGTGTAGAAGTTCCTTCTAATATCCAATCTAAATCCTTCCATGCGCAATGTTAGTTAATAAAACCAGCTGCCATACTCGAACTCCTTGTGTGTTGCTACTTGTTAGTTAGTTTGGGGAGGACAGGCAGATAATATCACATAGAATTACAGAACTGTCAGGGCTGAAAGTGACCTCAAGGATCATCTAGTTCCAACGCCCCTACCACTTATACATGAATTTACCTGTGTCTCAGCTGCAGGACTCTTGACTAAAAGAGAGATGGACTAGCAGCCAAAAGTCTGAGAGGAAAGAACAGACACTTGGTTGGTGGAAAAACAGGTACGGTGAAAGTTTGGTGGCATAGGGTCCCATACATCAACTTTTTACTACAAAATAAACTTACCAGATGAATATATTTCTGCTATTTTTAGGTTTGCAAGTATAGTCATTCTTAAGACAAAAGAAATAATCTGGGAAAGGATAAAACTGAATAACACTTCACAGTTTTGGCAGCAATTCAGCATGTGTTTCTTGAAATAACTCTTGTAATTATTTACAAGGTCCTGCAATGACAGGACAAGGGGCAATGGGCTTAAACTGGCAGAGGGGAGACTTAGACTGGATGTTAGGAGGAAGTTCTTTACAGTGAGGGTGGTGAGACACTGGCACAGGTTGCCCAGGGAGGTTGTGGATGCTCCCTCCCTGGATGTGTTCAAGGCCAGATTGGATGAGGCCTTGAGTAACCTGTACTAGTGGGAGGTGTCCCTGCCTATGGCAGGGGGTTGGAACTAGATGATCCTTGAGGTCCCTTCCAACCTTACCATTCTATGATTCTATGATTCTATGAATTAGCTTGTATATAGACACTACTCGCTCCTGAAGTGAAAAAAAAAGATGGTAGCTACCACAAGAACAATTAATAAAATCACACAGCACCAAAGTAGCTCAAAACCATGGGACCACACTGCTTTCAGAGACACAGGGTGGGACCAAGGTAGTTTCAATCTACTTCTAAACTGCATGGGGTGTATGATGTTGCACTGTGACTTCTGAATCAAATCCTCGCTTAGAGAAAAAGCAATTTAAAAAGAGTGTCTTAACTTTTTACAGGAGATGTGTATATCACATAATAAAAGATACATATTAAAAACTAAGAGCACATTGTTAAAAGATACATGTTTTGCAGCATTTGCTGCACAAGTCTCCTTTCAGAATTTCCCAAGGAACCACAGCCTTCTGAGTTTTCTGGGCTTGTCTATCATAGGGCTGATGCACTACAAGCAACACTTAACCATTACATAACACTTACTCAAAACACAGACTGATGAAGTACATCAGTGACACACCAGGGCTGGGAAAAATATTCAGTATTTGTTAGCAAGCACCTCCAAATGAGCAGAACATTTCAATAAGGATTGTTTTTCTAACTTAAAATCTAATAAACAACTGATAACTCTTCTGACCTTTCATAGATAACAGACAAAGTTATGGGAGCATTTAATACTTTGTCCTACATAGACAGCAAGCAAAATTCACCTGTGAGCAACATTCACTGTGCAGATGTGTTAAGAAACCAAACAGTCCCAAACAGGCTACTCTGAGTAGCAGAAGTGAGCTTTGTAGATGTGATTCTTCAAGTGAAATAATTTATTCTGCTTTTGGTTTACTTTTTTTTTCTACAAACCATAGGGAAAAAAAAATGTAGAAGTTCTTAGAAGTGTTTCTCTGTTGGTATGTTTCCTAAAACAGAGAAAAAGAAAATTGCAAGAGATAACACAGAAATTGTGAATGGAAAAGGAGATAAGTTTGATCTCACTCTATCGCTGTTAAAAGCATCGTGTCTTTCTCTCTGATGGCCTGACTTCCCAATTTATTCTCCTGTCTGTTAATTCCATTTTTATTACACTTTCCAAATTTCTTCAGGCCTTTGGCATTTATTTTAGGAATGACATTAAACTGGGATGGACTGGACTAGATCTCCAAGGAAATTCCAAGTACTGAACAAAGCAGTTTCAGTAGCTCACTCTTATGTACCAGAGATGATCTTGTATCCCTTTGTTGCAGGATAGCTAGTGGTGCCATCTCCCACAGGAAACAGCCAATGTCCCATCTGCTTCTAGTAGTCTGATTAATTCATTCAGTGCCTCCAATTCACATCCAATCTGCTTACTGAGCTGACTGACTATGCTGAACGTGATCAGTCATAAACCTTATTTCTTCTGTCAAATGGGCTGAGTCAGAGTCAAAAGAGATTTTAAGAGAATTTGGGAAGAGTCAATTTAGACTTTGGCTACACTCCCTTTGGCAGAGGGCACTCAGAAATCCAAGCCCCACTAAAAGGAATACTTAATTTTGTAGCATTTCCCCAGGTTTTCCTAAAAGCCATGTAAACTTACTGGGCTGTTGGACAAAAGGAAGACCAGTAACTCTATGACTGTCTTTTGCACATGCCTCAAAGAATAAATCTGGGATGCCTCCCACATTTTGCCCAGAAGCAAAATAGGTGCCAAATCAACTGTCATAGAACTTAGGCATCTACTTGCTCAGAAATATCAAGTACAGTAGTTCTGCAGACACCTGTGAGCAGACATTTGGGCACCTTGGCAACATGTAGAAGCCTGGGCCCATCAGAGTTATGGTCACCTCTAAGGTTAGATAGTTCATGAAGGCATCCAAAGTATGCCTAAAGGCTTCATGGATCTAGATGCTAGCTCCTAATCTTGTTATCTAGATGGCAGCATTTGCTGGAACAATTGTGTTCTCATGAACTCCCTAATATACCTTGCCTACCAATTTATGAGCATAGGAACAAATAAGTAGCTTGAGTTTTAAATACATAGTTTCAAGGTCCCACTTAGATACAATGAAAATTATATTGCTTTTACACTACTACAGAACTCTATAGATCTGCCTCTGTCCATTACATGGAGCTCTACAGGACTCTATAATGGTGTAAGTGTACTGAAAGAGCTAGAAAGAGGTATTAAAATCTCACAGTTGCATACTGAGAAGTAGTATTTCTTCTGAAAAGACTGGATGAGGTCTAGCTGATTGGCTAGGGCTGGGTGATGGGTTGGACTGGATGATCTTGGAGGTCTCGTCCAACCTGGCTGATTCTATGATTCTTTATGGGTACACCTCAACACTGCTGCAAAGCTACTTTCTCAACAGTAACTTTATTCTTTGGAACCTCTCTCAGCCTCTGCATTTTTGCATATTAACTGCAAAGATGTGCTTTGTGCGTGTGTTGCATGAACACATTTAGAATATTGCCCCAAGTGTATTCCTCTGTCTGTGATTTTAGGTGTACCTGCCTGTCCATTACAGCCTAAAGATAACATTCCCAGATCGCTTTTGAAAACAGTATTTTAAAATCTTAGTCATACTTGCAAGTCTCAAACACTGGCTTCTTGCAGTGTGTAGCAGGACTCTCGTTTTCTTATTTTTAGCCTTACTAATTCTCAGCATGTGTTTTGAAAAGAGACAGTCCTAAAGACACAGATTCAGAGAGATTCTGTGAATCAGAATTTAGGTGTGAATCTAATTGTTAATGAAATTAAACTTAGTTAAAAAACAAACAAGTAGACAAACAAACCCCAAAACAAAACAAAACACAACCCAGAAACAGGCAAATTGTGCTGCTCTACTGCAGCAAATGCAAGGTATTTGTTAAATGTACGTTCATCAATCAGCAGATGAGCATTCACTGAAACCTTTCTAATTTAATTTACTTGCTAAGATGCAGCACTGTTTAAAGTTCCAAATTCTGCCTCTTGATTAAAATTGAAAAGAATGATATTATTTTAGTATTCTAAAACATGGCACATTCTCTTTGAAGTAAAAAATAGGAGAGAGTAGGGAGGTAATTATTTCTAATTTGGTCACAGCAGTGGGTTGCATTGACGGCAGACATAATAAAGGCCCATTGTAGAAGGCAATATCTTTATAGTAAACCTAATAAATATCTTTGTAATACACTCAGATTACCAAAAACTCTTCACACAAATCTCAAATTCATAGTTTAAAAAGAGGAAAAGCCATTATTTTAAAACAAAAGTTCCCATTTTGTCTCAGTTTAACATGTCTCTCATTTAATTTTTAAAAAATAAATTTGAAACACTGTTCAAAGTCAATGCTGCTGGTGGAAGCCTGAAATATTCCAACACATTTACAATGTACAGTCTTAATTAAAAAATGTTGGTGATTGTTTTTTAACTTGCTGTAACTAGAAAGCAACTGTTTCAATATCCCTCCAAATACTGAATTCTCTCTCTGCTCTCAGTCTCTTGTATCAGGTAACTTTGCTTGAACCACACCTAGCACTTTCACAGTAAGATTTAATCCAGTTAATCTAGGTGAGAAGTCATTATTGGATTCATGTTTGTTCTGTCCAACCTTGTTTCCACTGGAAACAAGTAGAGAAAGATTGAGAAAGATTAGATCCAAGGTGCAATTCTTATGAAACAATCATTTGACTTTGAAAAGTCAAATTAAAATATTTTCTTGAAAAGTGACTGATCCTCTAACATCTTTTATTGAAAATAGCAAGAAAAATATTATTTCAGTTTTAACTTCACAAGCATTAACTCCTCCAAATTATGGAGAGCTTACCAGACTGTGACTGGGGTATAGAGCTGACGCGGTTCACTGTAATGGAGGGGAATAGAAGCAAGATATGATGTTCAAATATTAATATTGTTTATTAATATTCAATATTCAGAACTCTTGACACCCCACCCACTAATTTTAATAAGAACTGGTTCTTTGCACAGTCATGGAAACTTTATACAGGTAATAACATAGGATCTAGAAATAACTAGTAATAATATATAACATTAACTGAACTCAATTGAACTGGAAGAGAAGACTCCTGCGGACACTACACCACTGGCAGTCAATATCCTGCTTGCCCACTATATGGACTCAAGGAGCCCCTTTCTGCTCATGGCAGAAGGCAATGGTGAATTACAAGAGGATTTAAGTATTTACTTGCAAAATTATCTTCCAACTGGCAGGGTTGGCTACAGCTCCAGACAGTACCCAAATGCTTTCAGGGAATTCTGTTACTGTCTTGTCAGCCACTGAGACTTCTGATTCTTCCTGGGCTGCTGGGTGCTGAGGAAAGGAGGCAGGCAATCTCTGACCTGGTCCTGATCTCTATGGGTGATCTGTGTACCTCCAGGACTTCCCGTGTTGGCAGGAGGCTTTCAGGCGCAGGCAGGATGTCTTGCCATGTGCAGTCTCAGCACAATGTCATGCTGGCTGTGCAGGCCGATCACGTGGAGGGATTTAGAGCCTGTTCCTGGGAAACTTAAAAGTACCAGCTTTATTATTAGTAATGGAAAAGCAGAAGAAGCTAGTTTGGAACAGTGGGAAAGCAAAGAGAATTTTGATGACCATTTATATACTGCCACTCTAAAATGTGAGTTAATATCAGTTGCTCACTTTCTGCTGGTGGGGTATAATGTAGACTCATTGGTTTGAAAGGATACAGTTGTACAACTCTTGCTCACACAGATGAGCAAGTACAAAATTCAATGGAATGAAATAAAGAGTTCTTCTAAAACCAGATTAGAAATGTTAAATAAACTATCCTCTGATAACAAAAGATATTGTTTCATATGGTCCAGAAATTCTGTGTATTGCCCACCATATTTTTACTGGCATTATGCTGTTATGTAAACCCATGATCACTTCCATATTTACGAAATGTGTTGTGTATTGCCTGAAAATATTTCCAGTTTGAACCCCAGAGCTAACTCAGCAAAACCATAGCAACTTGGTGCTTTCCCAACATCAAAAAAGCAATTTCAGCCCACAAATGTAATCTATTAAAGCTGGCTAAATCCAGTTGGTTAAAGCCAATTTAGGTTTCAGATGGTAGCTGCAATGTTTTTAATATCTAATTAGCTAGCAAGCAGTGGTCCTTCACATTTCCATAACACACAGATGTTCGGAAAACTTTTGTTGGAAGCAATGCTTACCACTTCCTTACTTCATGTGAAATCTGTCAGGAGCTGATTGTCTGTGTGTAGGGTCACATGTGGGTGAGAACAGCCGAAGTGCATCTACACCTGAGGTCGAGTATGCCATCTCTAACAAGCATTCAAGAGAAAAATAGGAGTCCACTGGTTCTCTGTCTCCTGCGGATGCTCTTAACAGTTGGGGAACATCCAGGTTTCCTCTTCCTAGCAGCCACCAGAATACTATCGAGGGGTTACAGAATCACACAGAATGGTCTGGTTTGGAAGGGACCTCCAAAGGTCATGCAGTCCAATCCTCTCTATAGTAAGCATGGATATACTCAACTAGTTCGGTTTGCCCTTTGAATCCTCACCCTGAATGTTTCCAGGGATGGGACCTCAACCACCACCCTGGGCAACCCCATCTAAATCTGCTGTAGTTTGAAACCATTGCCCTTTGTCCTATCACTGCAGGCCATTGTTACACTGTTGCAAATGAAGCATCAATATTTTTTTTGATATTCAAGTCCTAGAGGCCCTCTGTGTAGAGTGTCAGGCACTTGCAAAAGGAAACATCTCCAAACTGAAAATTCAGACCAGTTAATTTAGTTTGCATAATGTGCTATACCAGCAACAAGCTGAGTATCTCAGACACTGCCTGACCACTTCCTTCTATTTCTCTGTGCCATACTGTGCCCCACCATTTCTAAATCAATGAAGATGTTGCATAATGTAGTGTGGCAATCTTTATTTCTTACTGCAATAACAAAAAAACCAACTTCAAAACCAGATGTGAAGTTGGCTGAATTTCTGAAACCGTAGCCCAAGTGGTGCACACATAAACCTGGCCTGCAATCCAATCTATACATGGGTGCTTCTTTGGTCTTACACTTGATACTTCAAAGAAGTGTAAGTTTACCAATTACTACATACTGCTTCTGTTGTAGTAAAGGCAACCACTGTTTCAGGGATGGCAGAAAATTCAGAGACAAGTCAACGCCTAAGCTAGAAGGGGTTAAAGAAAACATCACCTTAATCAGTAGGAACTGGATTTCTACAAGGATAAAATTCTAAGCATGTTTGGAGAAGTTCCAAAGGACAAAATTTATCCAAAATAATTGTATGACTTGATTGGAATCACCATTGGTGAATTCAAACTTACATTAAACACAAATCAAACCTTTGAGGTAAAGAAGGCCAAAAATATTCAAGAAACATATAAAAAAAGTGATACATGTGAATTAGGTGATTTTCTTTCTTGTGTTGTTAACATTAACACAGGCAAAACAGAGAAAACAGGCTCTTGTCTTAATTACAGTAAGGAATGCTGACAACTATAGCTGATACACTTAAATGGAAAAATATTTCCCAGATGTGCAGGTATTTTCTATTCAAACAAGCACTATGCAAAGCATAAGCACGGTATTTATTTATAGGATAGCAATGTAATTCAGTCGGGACACTGCAGTCTCTAGTAAAATGAAAGTGAAGCCTTACATCCTAGCACACTAGCTGCCTCCCCTCACCCCACCTAAGAGCAGGCTAATATTCTTTCTGTTACTGAAAAGTGACAACAAAAACATTCCTCATGTTTCATTTCTTCAGGAAATTAAAATGAGGATTAAAACCCAAAAGAGTAAATCAAACTCTTCTGAAGTTTGTTTACTGCTTACAAATAGTTGCCGACACTTAAGAGGCTTCCCCAAGCTTCCCTAAAAGTAGTGATTTTCCACTGAGCTATGTATCATACTTGCTATGCTGCAAAAATATATGAAGAAGCTCCACGAAGTACAACACCCAATTACACACTGTAATGAATTTCAGCACAGCACATGTTCTACTATGCTGCACAGGCACAAGATCCTCCAGTGATTTAACACATGACCTAAAATCACAGTTCCATATACAATTTAAAGAAATCCCAAAGCTGTCAGAAACAATGACAAAGAGTAGGCCTTGGCTCATAAATGTCCTTGTGGTTTACTGAATTGTCAGCAATAATTATTGTCTTCCCCTGAACATTGTTAGGTTTGGCATCTGCAGCCCTAGGAAGACATTTTTCCACAGTATTCATTCTGCAAGCCAGTAATCACTATACCGGAGGAAGGAAAAAGTCCAAACCCCAAAACTCAAACCATACAATTAAAGTCAATGGATCTTGACTAAGTCTGATGAAGATTCGGGAAAGGAACAGCATTTCACAATCAAAGTTTTCAACTGGCTTCTAGGACAGAACCATTCAAATGCAAAAAAAAAACCACCATTGAGGGAGATTTTCATAGGACAGAAAAACGACCAGCCACCTCTATAGCCCCCTAAAATGTACATACGCTACAGGAAAGTTGAGGAGAACCAATCCCCCTTTCTAATTCTCCTTTTGCCTTCAAATTATTTTTAGGCAGTTTCCACATGGTTGAATGGCAGATGTGAAACACTGGTATGCATGTATACAGACTGCAAGTCTCAAACAGGGACAGTGTACTCCCTGTGTTAAACAAAAAAGCAGGGAAAAAAAGAAAAGGGTGAGAAAACAGTAAGATATGACTACATTTTATTTTCCTGTTCTTTCCTCTGTGTATCACAGAACCACAGAATGGTAAAGGTTGGAAGGGAACTCCAGAGGTCATTTAGTCCACTCCCCTGATAAAGCAGGATCATATAGACCATGTTGCACAAGAACATGGCCAGGTGGGTTTTGAAAGTCTGCAGAGGTGACTCCACAACCTCTCTGGCCAGCCTGGTACAGTGCTCCAGAACCCCCAGAGGAAAGAAGTTTCACCCCAAGTTCAAATGAGACCTCCTGTGTTCTATTTGTGCCTTTTGCCTCTTGTCCTATCATTGGGCACCACTGAAAACAGCCCTGACCCATCTTTTTGACCTCCACCCTTTAGATATTGACAAGCATTGATAAGTTCTCCTCTTGGTCTTCTCCTTTTCAGGCTTAGCCCCAGGTCTCTCAACCTCTGCTTGTAAGAGAGGTATTCCAGTTCTCTTGTTGGCCTCATGGCCCTCTGATGGACTCTCTCCAGTAGTTCTTTGGCCCTCTTGCACTGGGAAGCCCAGAATTGGACACAATACTCCAGGTGTGGCCTCAGCAGGGCAGAGGGTGGGGCGAGAACCTCCCTCAACCTGCCTGTCACACTCTTCTACTTCCATTTCATGACATGGCAAAAATCAGTGTCACAACCCATGCCCAACCCTTGGAACTCCAGCACTGGTCTTGGCTTTGAATTACTCCTCAGCTCTGACGCAAAAATCAAGCTCACATGAGGGAATGAAGGCTTTTGTAGATTAATGCAAGCAGAACCAATACCTCAAACACAACTCAGAAGGGTCATGTATGCAGAAGGCTTACTTTTTATATAACTGATGTTCTTTTTCCTAATGTTGCTTTGATCTGCAAAAAAATTAAAGTGATTGCTTTTCTCATGGTTTAATAATGATTTATAATCATTCATTTGGGTGTCTTGACTAGCATCTTTCCATGTTCAAATTCAAGTATGTTGAACAGCTAGGTAAAGATCTAAATTTTGAGGTGTGTAATTTTTTTCTTAGCCTGCAGTTATTGAAGGCACTACATCATAGGCTAATACTTCCTTTTTCATTAGAAAAGCTGATCAGAGTTGACTGATTTTGAATGAAAAAAAAATCTCACTTTAAGCCTGTAATAGTTAGCAGTTTCAAGTTACAAGTCACATTTATCATTTAATTTAACTATGACAGACACAGAAAACATTCCAGAAACAATTAAAAAAAAAATACTAGAAGAACCATCTCAATATTATCACACCAAAGAACCAAAACTAAACCAGTTGGCACTACCATAACACTCTAATCCATGATCATAAAATGAACAATGAAAACAGATGATGTAATTCTGAAAATAGTAAGAAAGCTGGTAAGCAATATATTAGCTAAAATTTAAATCAGCCAAAAATACCTTTATATTATTTTATAAATTGGCACTACTGAGCTGATAAAAATACATATACATAAACAAATCCCGTGAAATAGGATTTTTTTTCCCCATCTCTTCAAAATTAGGGAAAATTTTTAATAAGGTGGAAAATAAGTGTTTAAATTATCTTTATCAATAGCTTATAGAGGAACAGGATACAACCATAACATTTTAGTAACTTAAAAAGTCATTTGGTCAAAATATTTTGGAAGCAACTTAGGTTAGGAAATAGTACCTGGCTCATGAATATAAAAAAATAGGCCTTACAGTAGACAGAAAACAGAAATTCAGTAACTTACCGAAGGTTACAGAAAGCTAAGAAGATCCCAAACTATTGGCAATGCCATACTCCAATTAGCTAAGAATAAAAACAAAGGCAAGATTTAATAGGGTCTGGATAAAACGACATACAAGTCTGAGGAATTTATGTAATTTTGAAGACAAACCTGGCAGAGTTTAAAAATAAAAATTAAGGTAACATAATCTTATCTTGCAGTACACATTCAGTCTTTCACATACCTGCCTATCACTATAGTGTCTCTTCCCAGAGAGAGAATTACAGAATGTAAAGCAAAGGTATACAGAAGTAACAGAACTCTTGTCCTGGAAGGCTAGTAGGCCTAAATCGTCCTGGCTTGCCCCACCCTTCTGCTGATGGAGGAAGCAAGGGCAGGAGGAAAACAAACACTTGGGCCATTATGTCCCCTCCCAAAGTGATAAAGAGGTACCCACAGGAGTTTAGGTACTTGTTAAGTGTCTTGCCCAATAAGGCTAAGCAAGCCCTGGTTTCACCTAATAGGGGTAGTTTTTGCAAATGCCATTCTGATCGGTGAATCTCTGTGGCCAAAGGAACCATTGCACTCGGGCAAATACAAATGGAACTAGTTGCAAGCAGTTGTGCTGCCTGTGTCTCACTGCTCTGCCTCAGTGTGCACTGCTCCGCTGCATGTTCTGCTCTGCTTAGACAACGTGCTCTGCCTCACTGCTCTCAACTTTGACATTGTGTTCTGCTCTGCCTCATGCTTCATACCAGCTTAGCCCTGATGTTTTGGGCTTGAACTACCCAGAAACTTAAGTGCCTCAAGGTTACCAGAAGGCACTAAGTGCCTCACAACGTGGTAAGAAGTGCCACGAACATTGTGCTCTGCACATCTGCAAGAGGTCCTCCCTGCACCTCTTCAAACCTCCATGCCAAGAGGAACCAGGATCAGGTCAGAGATTGTCTGCCTCTTTGCCAGAACCCTGCTAGAGCCTGGGAAGATCTAGAAGTTTCTCAAAAGCTATCAAGAATCCAAGCAGTTCCAACACTGCTGCAAAGGAGCTAGGGACTATCTCTGAATTCTACTCCACCACCAGGAGTAGAACAGACTTTCCCTAGGGCTTCCAGCTGCCTCTTTGTAAGTAGGGAAAAGCCATTCATGGTGGCTTAACCTTTTTCAGTTTTCTGATTTTCCTAAATTACTAAATGGCCTATAAGCATCCTTGTGAAGATTTTCCCGACCGAGTTAGAATCCAAATCTAACTAGTTTGTATGTAGTTACATATAAGTTGTATACATATTTTATAATTCTTGCCTCATTAATTGCCTCAACTAATTCAAATTTCTGTTATGGATTGCAGATATGAGATGCCTGGTTTACATAACTCTTAACATCCTAATGACTCAGGAAGGCATGAGTAACTTCATTAACAAAATAACATCTAGTGTAACTGTGGAGACAGTGAAGTGGCACTGCCGTAGGTCTGAGAGAGACTGGTGATCAGTGGGAGAGAAGGCAGTCCCACGTGTGGCACTGGATGAACTATGAAGGTGTTAAGAGCGAAACAGGCTGTATCCACAAGGAAACCAGTGTCGCTAACTCAATCACTGGACAAGATGCTGGCTTTTATCCATTCTGTAACATGTTCTGAAAGACCCTATGCAGAAGTGCAGTAGAAAAGACCAAATTCTTCCCTAAAAAGACAAATGACCCAAGAGATAATGCAGAAGGTGGGAGAACGTGGAGGTGGTGGGGAAGGGGATGGTGGGGGGGTGAGTTAGGGAGGGAGGTAGCCAGGAAAGGGAGAAAAGCTCACTCTGTTTTTATTCACATGCATTGCAACTGGCTTTTAGAACAGTGGCCATCCATGGAGTTAATTACTAGGACCATTATGTTATATTAGTACCCAGTAACACAGGATCTCATCAAGAATATTGTTTGCTGTTTCTGCTAGTTGAGGTGAAGTCCTGTTTTCATTAAGGTTAAGCTAGAAATTAGACTGATCCATCTTGATGGCATTAAGTCTCTCTGATTTTAAGAGCATACACAACAAAAAAAACCCAGAAAAGTGTCAGCATAACCAAGAAAAGTTTTAAAACTTCTGCCCTATTTCAGTTTATTTATCATACTTAAAGCTAAACCTGTACAAGTTTCTACATATTGCATTGAAAGAACTGTTCCCTAGCTTAAAAAATGAACAAAACATCAGAAACAGTAAACTTATGGTCCCTTTTGCAGTTTTTGTGCAGTCAGTATCACTATTTCACTTCAAAGCTTTTGAGAGGTACGAAAACCCCTTAACAATGGAAATGCAGACCACAGTGCCCTCTTTTGGGCCAGCCATGATTGGTACCAAGTTTGTATTCAGAGGGATCTCAAATGCAAAACTCAAATTCTGATATATAGAAGTATGAAATTACAGCCATTAGTAAAGAATTAGATGTTTCAAGATCAAATTGCATCAAAACTACATGTACAGTTAAAAACACAGATAAACATACCTGACTGTTTAATTCAAGATCACATTTTCACACAGGAGAAATACTACATTCCAATTTACCAGTATGGCTTTTTCCAGGAACAGGTGGGAGTTTCAGATATAAAAAGCAAAACTGTTAGCTAAGAAAACTAGGAAAAAAATAGTTACGTTAGGAAGAATTAATATCAAGAAATGAAAGTGAGATTGAGGTGAAGCTTAAAACATCAAGATAGACACCACTATGATTTAGTTTTGAAAGACATTTCAAATTTTATGATGAAAGACATTTCCATTTTATATCATAACTGTGGCAGTGTATTTCACCTGTGAACTTTTACTTTAGAATACTTGAAAAATGTGGTGTTGCATTATTTTGTTTTCAATATTCAATAGGTTGAAAATGCACCCAAGCAAAGCAAAAGTAAAGTTCAAAGAATAAAGAAAGCATTTAGTCAAACTGTTTTGGCTTGTGGGCACACATAAAACAAACAAAAACTCTACCAACCAAGTTTTGGCACTTATCTGGAGTAAGCTATAAGGTGATTTAAAGAGACAGCTAATAAGAGCTATCAGCTTGCAATGAATTGTACACACCATTGGTTCACATTTAGACAACAGATCTGATTGCAGTTTTGAGCACAAATCCGTAACTTAAAATCCTATTTTAATCAAATTTGAAAAAACATATTGATTTAATGTAAATACATTCATTCCCAAAGTTTTACAGTAACCAATGATTTTCAATCACACACACAACCAAGTTATAAATCCCTGAAACATGGATTTATTACAGGAATACTGATAAAACCTTAACAAGAGATACAAATGATACATCACATAGTGTCTTACATCTTAATGGTAAGTGCTTGACCACCTTGGATTGGTGGATGCATCACTCCTACTGTTAGACTCTAATACCATCCTCTAGGACTAACTGGTTTAGACTGGATTCACGACAGTTTGCTGTCACCTAAAAAAAGTTTTTGTTGGTTGCTTGGGTTTTTTTTTGTGTTGTTTTGTTTGGGTTTTTTTGTTTGTTTTTTTAAATCACACTACAAAATATTCGTCTTCTAACTGGTATTTCAAAACTTCTGGAATTTCCCAAGCATAATGAAGACTAAACATACTAAACAAGGGGAGTCATTGCAGTAAATCTGAGTAAGTCATTTCAGAATCAGTGCCCCTGCAAAGACGTTGTATTTTACTTCGCTTACATTAATTGATGCATGCTAGGACCTTACTCTATCAGTAAATCATGGGACTCTTGAAGTTAATCTTATTCTGGCAGTAACTTTCTGTGGGGTAGGGCAATTTCCAAATGAAAGGCACACTGTTTTAAGTGAAATTGGAGTTATTCAGCAATGCAAATGGACAATTTTTAACATTGGAAGGAATTGCTGTAGCCTGCATGAGGTCCAAAATAAGTATTTCCCCTAAAACAGGTGGAAAAATATCTAGAATAGCTGTAGCACATGTTTGCATGCACACAGGCACTAGCCACTGTACAAGCAGAGATCTTCCACATATCTCAGCAGTTGTCTGTGGTGGGTTATTTATGTCTGTCTGCCTGGACAGAACCAAGTTTCTAAGGTTCAACTGCACCTTCAGGTGCAGCCCATGGACTACCACTGCGTTGCTTCCTACAGTCCACAGCCAGCAGGTCTGCAGAGCAAGTTGCAAGAGTGGTCCTCTCCAGTAATCAATAGTCCAGGCACACAGTACTACTTTGTCCCACTTATTTCTTCACATTTTTTATTTATCCTCCCTCCTTGTAAAAAGAACCAACACAACAAATCATCTTGGGAATAACACTTTCCTTAAGGATAGGAAAACTCATGCTCGTTAGCCTAAATAAGGGATGTGCAAAACAGAAGTAATTTCCCTGAGGCAAAGATCTTCAAGTCATGCCTAGCTCACATTGTCTATTCTTATTTCAAGCTGTTGAAATATTTGGCACAATGAGGCCTTGATCACCGACTTAGTCTCATGGCATTATCACAGTATACATAATGTATTTATATAATGAGGCAGAAGTTACAAACGCATTATTTCATTCTGTTCTCATTTCTCACTTCTCACACTGACTTATTAAAATCTCTTTTCTTCTAAAGGGTAGCATTGGGCCTCCTGGGCAGACAGTGTGACAAACTTCTACTGTATTCAAAGGTTACCATGAATATTGAGCACCTGAAAGGGCAATTGCAGTAGTTATTGGACTCAATATATGGACTAACAGTGTAAAAATTAATGGCCTGTTACATACAGGTCAAAGGTAGGTGATTTAATAGTCTCCTCTTCACTTACATTATGAAAAGCATCCAGGGAGATAAAAGAAGACATTTTGTGAATGCTCCCAGTCTAAAACACACAAGAAGCAACAACTGGAACCAAGTCTTTCCAGTTTTCCCTTTTAAAATATAAATTGCACTTTTTATACAAAGCAATCCAAAGTCTAAATTGTAGTAAAAATTTGAAGCTGCCTTACTGTACCCAAGAGTATCTGTGCTTACCATCTGAAGTACAGGCAACTAGTTTTCAGCCATGCTGCTTACAGAGCCATACACTCTACACTTTTCTGCTTTAAAAGGGCCTGCCATTAAATGTCATGCCACTGGGTGGGTACTGATTAAGGAAAAAAAAAAAAAAAATTAGTTTAAGGCCTTTAACTCCAAAAGGAGTTGAAAACTGTGGCACAACCCATGACAAATACTTAATATGCAAATTTGCACACTCCTATCCAGGGCTCCAAAAATCAGTCACTCTTTCTAATGTTTGTCACACAAGACAATCACACCATCAGCAACGGTGTCAGGTAAGCATTTTTAAGGTCTTCAAAACTTTATAGCAAAGGGCACTTCTGAGAAAGATACTCTTAAAAGATTTGGTTTTAAAAATAGACGCCACACTCACATTCAAGGGACATTCTTCACTTTTAGGCCTTTGTCACAAATCTGAATCTTTATTGTTCTGAAATAAATGCTATAAACATAAGACTCAAAACAACAACTCCAACTTTCACGTCTCAGGAGAGGTGTGGTTCAATGCCCATATCACATGTAACAAGAAAATTTCCTTAAAAAAGGAAAAAAATACTTTTAAAGTCTTTCTTAAGGATGAAAATGCAATCCTTTTTCTCATTAGTTTGTGTACAGACGGGCACAAAAAAAACTTTTGCATTTTCTTTAGAATTCTCGCTATGATGCTTGACGAACCTTTTGCCATTCAACAAATTCATCCAGAAGTACAGGCCCTGTAAACGGGTAAAACATGAAGTCAGACTTACCAATCTCTTTTATCTATCTTTTCTCCAAGTATGAAGGTTAAAACTATTGGTCTAGGTAACACGCATGTCAATCCTACAACCAAATACTTATTAAGACTCAAAGACTATGACTATTTCAGTCTAAATGTGGGTGACAGTGCACAAACAGCACCACACAGGACTAAGCAAAAAGTGTTCCTGACATCTGACAAGTGTACTGCAGTGAACGGGAAGCATAAAAACAAAGTTAATTCCTTCTTGGAGCTTTCAAAATCACACATAATTAGGATGTGGAACAAAATGGGATGCTTAATGCAATTTGGCCATAGTATGCCTGATTGTCAGCCATGTATAGAGTGCAGAACCAAGCACCAGCAGCTACACTACTTCACAGTTAAACCAGAGATTATTACAAATACACAAAATGAGAGCTTGCAATTTATACTTTGACTTTGAAGTCTGTAGTTTCATGTAGCAAACAGCTTCACTAAACTAAACCATCATACCCCTGCATACCCCATGCTACTACAATTAATATCTGCAGATAATTAATCTGAAGATTGATGGTTATCAGAATAGTTCTTCTATGCATCATTGGAGATGAAATATTTTATACCTTAAATCATTGTTTCTATTACAGCAATTTATTTTACACAAATTGAAAATACTGAAATAACTGAATGCACTAAGTATGAATACTTACATGCCCCGTCTTCATCATAGTTGCTAAGATCTGCATGGACAGTTCTGCTGAACTCCAGCACGTTGTACCACTGATCCTTGTTCATAACTCTATACTTCGATTGCTAGGGAAAATAATTTCAAAATATTAACATGTCAGGTAACATTTGGTAATCCTGCATCTCATTTCTCATTTTGCTCACCTTTCCTTCTAACATATCCTAACAAACAATGTAATGTGTAACAATGGTTACTCTTTCCTTTGGTTTCCAATTTTTAAAAAATATCATGAATTTACACATTTCGTAGTTCTGAAGCTATTAAAAAAATTGGTTTCTGGAAAGATTAGAGTAAAACTAAAATATCAGGGCATCAGGAAGACACCACTCTTCTAATCCAGAAGTAGGGCACCTCTAACTCACATACAATTCCAGAATGAAAGACGAGGAAAGTCTTCTTTCCTCCAGGGTACCATATAGTATGATCACAAGGACATCTACTTTGCAACACTAATACTGATTTGAAGCCAGGGAACAGTCTCAAGCCTAGCATTCTCCACAGCCTACACAAAATCATATTAATAAGTCATCTACAGATGAGCTGATCAAAATATTAGAGACACCCAGAGCTCAAGGTACCTCCACATTATATTCTGCACAAACCAAAACTGAAATTCAGAAGCAGGTGAAGAGGTTACTGAGACTTTATTATTGAATGATTAATTTACCTCTATAATCTAATTAAGACAGAATTTTAATTGCTTTTATAAGACAAGGGGAATGGGGCACAGAGAGTGTGAAAACAAACTGTGAGGCATAGAGAATCACTGTTGCATGAGCACACTGAGCAAGGGTAGGTAAGCAATATGGATATGCTCTCGAGCAGAACACCACAAACTCAGAAATCTTTGCACAGAATAGTCCAACTGCTATGCCTTCATTTAAAGAGTCAAGGAAACTTGTACCTCCAGGTATTGATAAAACACTGAAAACAGCGGCCAAGTTCTTCCAAGCAGAAGAGCTAACATGGATTTTGCAGTATCAATATCGAGACTTCGCTGGTCTTTATCCTAAGGTTGAATAAAGAAACCAAAAAAGCACTCAACTGCAAGCTCACTGAGCGATTGAAACAAGAACTTCTCTAACGTTTCGGTAGCCTTACCCTTGCAAAATCAAAGGCGTATCTGTAGATATTCTTAAAGGATGAAATGTCATTCAACTGTGACCGCAAGAAGTCAAATTTATTTTGTAATTTTTCTGTACAGTCACACCTTAAGAGAAAAACAAATAACATTAAAAGTTCAACACAAAAATATGTGGGCAATGAAGAAGTTCTTAGCAAACATTAAAAAATTAAAACAAATAAAAACTGCAATCAGTCATCAGATGTACAGCAGTAATACTATGAAAGTGACTTTAAAGAATGCTGAACATGTTCAATATGTTACCAAAATGATGACTTCCTGGTTTCTGTAAGCCATTTAGAAAGAAATGTTATCAACAATATAATGCAAAATCTCTACTTTACTTCTCAAATAGTAGTCCTTCAATACTATACTATACTCTGCAATTGATATTCACACCCAGCACTATCTTATCTTTTAATCGCTATGCAAATTTGGAGAAAACAGTATTCAGTGTACATTGAAGTGGTAAATTCCAGCTGTAAATAAGGTCTTTATGCTGTATCTCTTTGGAAAAAAACCCAAACCTAAGTACACACCTCGGGACTACATATTTATAAGTGTCAGGACTGAATGGGCACCCTGCAAAACATTCCAGTCTGCTCATGTTTTGACTGATAAATGCAAGCTGTGGTAAGCTTATCATCTAGATGAGTCAGTAGCTATTCAACTGAAACCTCACAGGCTGTATGAGAATGTACAGGTCTGCTAGTTGATGAGATAACCCTTTGGCAGAAAAGATAATCTCCAAATATTTTACTTTTGTTTCTATACAGAACATTGATTAGACTCACCAGCAATGGCAGAGAATGTAATTTACACATGGTGATCCTCCAGGAAAGATCAACTCAAAGGAACCATTGATATTTATATATATATATACACATATATATATATATACACACACATATATATACATACATATACATACATATATATATATATATATATATATACACACATATATACACACATATACATATATAGATATATAAAAACTAAAACCACCTTGCCCTGTATCCTGAGTGACAGAAGCAATACTTTCAGAAAAGCAGATAGACATTAATACTTTCTCTGGTAATGTGTCCCCCTTCTGGCAGCCTGCCTCTCAGAGAATACATTTGTATCTTTTACAGCTCCTTATGGACTTGTCACAGCAGCCCAAACCAGGGGCCCTTTGGGGGTACCACAGGCAGATGCTATACTTTCTCCACAGCCGATAACTTATTTTTTCCTTAAGTCTGCTGGCCCGTGTGTACATGCCTGTCTGTGTGCCCCTCTCAGGCAGTTGATGGAGCCCTTTGTTATTTCTTGTCTCCAAACAGCATCTACCTAAAGCAGCACTGAGTCCCAGGCAGGATCAATGCTAAATAAATAAAACTATTAGCTAATTAAGCTGTATATTCAGATGACAAGAGCTAATGTATTTTGTAATAAACCATGTGTTAAGCTGAAGAGAAATGTTGTTAAAAGAGCATAAAATTACTGTTTCCTTGGTCTTCTGACATCTAATTTGCCTACATATTCCATAGCTTAATTCTTAAAACAGCACTAGGCTATGCTATAAAGGTATCTTATTTTATACGTGCATCTTTTCTTTCTATGTTCAAACCTTCATATCACAACAATACAGTCCTCTACGTCTGAGGACAATCTACCTATTTAACATCTAACTAAATGTTCATGTAGTTTGTGTACTAATGACATATGTATTAAAGCAGGTTTACCACACATTTGGTCAAATATAGTTTGACTGAGATCGTTTTACCAAGCCATGGATAAACACAAGTTTCAACATTTAAACTTCTTACAAGATATTCTGTAACAATTGTTCAAATAATCTAAAGTCCACTGTTATTGTCCACTGTACTATTGGCTGTACGTTTTAATATAGAACTGATTCTCTTGAAAGTTGATATGACAAAATGCAATTATTAAGTCTCATGGCTCCTAAGGTATTGCCAACCTATTTAAAACCAAGGAGTTAAAGAGATCACAGTGAAACAGACAGGTACCACTCTCTGAAGCCTGATGCAGAGATGTATCTCTAATAAAGCCATTCAAGGCACTTTTACACCTGGCCACTGATTTTCTTTACACTAGTGAGGTAATGAGCTGTTAAACTTCTGTTTTAGAGACACAGCTGTTTGTGTGGCTGCAGCATAAAAAAGATAACTAAGGTCACCCCATAGTTAGAATAATCTTCCTAACAGTATTTTTTTTTTCATTCAGAACAACTTTCTAATTAGAACAAGTGTATTAACACCAACCTAGAAAAAGATTCTAGTGGTTTGTTAAACTACATTTACTGAAAGATGGTATCAAGTAAGGTTATCTCAAGACTAACAAATCTAGACATTATTTTACTACATTCTCTCTTTACATTCTTATATCATTATATTTATAACAAAAACTTAAATTAGCACAACTAAACAGTTATATTTTGATTTTTATAGAGTGGAGAGTTCATCTGAGGCACAGTTAACATGATAGTGAAGACTCAGTAACTCATACTAACAGACTCCAGTGTTTGATTGTTTTTTATTATAAACAGAAAAGCATTTAGTGATAATATATAAAGTAGTAAGAATCTACAAGAGTTCCCCTGCCATCACCCAGCCCTCCAGAGGGAAATGATACTCATCCACTCTCTTCAAACACTGAAATGGGATCTTCTGAAATGAAGGTTCCATGTTATAACTGGTATATACAGATGTCCAAGAAAGTAATGGCTTAAGAGAGCAAAGCGACTTATTTTCTGTGCTTTGACAACATTATACTTTCACTACATCAATGGATTTACAGGTCTGGACACCAGAAGTTATTTAGATTTCAGTATACACTGATTACTATACCAGCATTAAAAAAAAAAAAAAAATATTATTTACACTATGCTTACACTTTATGTTAGCCTCACAAGCACTAACAGAAAGAAAGCAAATAACAAGGAAAAAGCTTGCTGAAAAGGCAGCTATTATTAGGTTGTTATTAAAACCCCAAAAAAAGTTGTTTTTGCTAATAATTCTGCTAACAGCGAGAAACTGCAAACGTGGCTTCTGTCTCTCTCTTTCCCATGCGGTTTCTCTTGTACTTAAAAAATATGAAATCATGACCTCATCTTTCTCACAACCAGACTAATTTGGCTCTCTCCCCTCTACCTGGTCACTCCATTTGAAAAAGCTCAACTTCGTGTAAAATTTGGCTCAAATTCTAAGGTTAAAAAAAAACAGTCAGAAGGAAGTACTCAGACAATACAGTTGCTTATGCCTCTCTTCCTCACACACAAAATTCTTTGTATTTACCTAGTTCAAACAAAGGCTTCTGTGGAGTTTAATAAAATCATGAATTGTAATCCTTTCTCCTGCACCTTCACTCTTTTTCTTTGCAGGTCTGAAAGGCCTACAACTGACAAATATCTCAGTATGCTTCTCTTTTAACATGGATACATAAAGTTAAAATGCTCAACTCCAAGTTATTCACCCTCCAATGGCTTTAAAGCAATTGTAGATAAACAGTTGCTTCCTTAGAGCTATTCATTTCATCCTAAGGAGGTGTTTAAAATAGGTGAAATAAGTTGTCCAGTACAGGTGCTTTTACTTGTTTCTCTCTGCTGATTTATGAAAAGAGCTTCAGGTGATTAAGTTAGATTCAAGCACTCAGCTTTAGTGTATGTATACATATATATACACATACATACATACACACACACACACACATATCTGTGGTAAGCAACATGAGCTACTTGAAACCTCACTTTTACAGTTTGAGTCTCATAAGCTGCTACTTCGTGTTTTGATTCACCTTCATTTTGACAGTGCATACCATATGGCATTCTTAATGTTTCTCCTCCTCTTTCAAAAACAAAGCTTATCAGCATATCACAAAACCACACACAGAAGGAATGTCACTTCAGGATTCAAACACACAAATACTAGCATCTAACTGCAGATTAGATTTACCTATCTAAACTTTAGGTGTTACCATTCATATAGGTCTAGCCAGCCAGCCTGTATGAGCAATTTGGGTAACCACTCACTAGGTCTTAGGGCAAACTGAGTATTTCCCTAGGTTCCACTCCACTGAACTAAATCCCCACAGATTTGCAGTAAGAGTTTAATAAATCTAGCTCTTGCACATTCAGGTGTCTTGCTATTGCATGATGATGAGTAGGGTTCATGCAACTACCTCATGTGACCTTTCACACATTTTGAAATAAGGATTCTGTAAGGTAACTCTGAGTTAGAACACATTCTGGGCTTTTAATGCATTTTAATGTCATTCCTCTCTGCAAAGAAAATCCGTGGTGTAAGAATGCAGTAGTACTCTATTGCTTTAAGTGTGTAAAGCCCTTCTAATTCAACACTTATATCAAACTTTTCAAGAGAAACCTTCCCCATTCCAGATGGAATCCTATACTATGATCTTCCCTTCAAGTACACACAAACGGCACAACTCTACAGATCTGTATTCTCTAAGCTAATGAATCTTGAATTCCTTGACCTGTCACTGCTTCATTCAGCTGTTCAGCCTACAGTCTGCTATTGGACCACACCAAAGTGATGCAAAACATATGGGTTAACTGATTCAGGCTTATGCAAGACCTCTTGTGATAAGCCTGTTTATATAAAAATGCATGCTACCATATTTTCTGTCTTAAACACAGTTATCTTACAGTAGACCAGCTCTGTTCTTAAAGGAATCAGATGACTCCTAATAACAGCAAAGTATTAGAAGCAATCTCGAATACTGGCTTTCAAGAGTTGCCTGATTCCATACATTTCAGTGCTTTCATTCTGCTAGACCTGCTAACTCTTGAGTTTGGCCATAAAAATTAAGTACATTTATGTGTCTTGCTGCCAATGCACAATAAACTGAGGCAAGAATAATTAAGCTACTGGTACAAACTAAAATTAGAACATTCTGTTATATATGTAAAAAAATATTCTTACTGTAATGAGGTCATTCCTTTTAACCACTCCTCCTTGGTAAAAAATCCCATGCTTTCAGCCTCTAGTTTCCAGGCTAAAACTAACATAATAATCTAGGGAGTGGACGAAACAAAAAAACAAACAAGGGGAGAAAAATAAGTCAGTATGTAAGAAAAGGCCAATTTGTAGATGACTAAGAAGAAACCTCTAAGCATTCAAACATTCTAGCAACTGTACATGCTTACACTTTGCATTTACTGCTGCTTAATAACTTAGTAATGTGCAAGCTTTCCCTTAATTTCTGAATATGAAGTATTACTATAATAAAAGACAGAAAAAAATCTCACATATCAGTTATGCATAATCAATGTATTCAGCTAACATTTGTTAAAGCAGCTCCTACAAGAAGATAAACAACTCTGCTTACTGAAATCAAGAGCTTCTCACAGAACTTTAAAGTAGTTAAAGTTTTTGAAAGTGTTATTAGCATTGTGCAAGAAACCTACATTTTCAGGCTCAACACCAATGTCTTCACAGAACTTTTCCATTCCTTCAGGCCCCACGACTTCATCAGGACCTTCAAAAACAGAAAGAAACGAGATTGAAATTTAAGTAACATTCGCTGCTCACAAGGACGCACACTACAATAATTAGACTAAACTGCATACAACTATATTTAAAAGCACTGTCTTACCCTATTAAGTAGCTTCTACACTAGAACCATTCTATTAATTGCATGGAGATGTATATTACACATGAAGTAACAGTATGAAAGCAAAACTAGATCAGGTATTTTCTTGCTGTGCATTGCCTTCCCACAACAGCAAACAAGCTACATGACTTTGTGCCTATGCAGGTTTTCAAAAAACTTCACTAGTGGAGTTTCCAATTGACACAGCTCAACTCTAATGCCTGTGGTGATCAATTGTTGTAAAGACAACTTGGGTACCACCACGACATACTGAAGTTACTGTGTGAATGATGTTCTTCAGAGAGTTATTTTATAAACAATAAAAAAAAAAAAGTCTGAGCTTACTATTACAGATACTATCCTTCAATAGTACTAACATTGTAGCAAGTCATAGGGACATGGTGGTCAATCTCTTCTCCCTAGTAAAATGGGTAAGAGGAAATGGCCTAAATTTGCAACAGGACAGATTTAGATTGGGTATTAGAAGAAACTTCTTAATGGAAAGGGTTATCAAATACTGGAATAGCCTCCTCATAGAGAAAAGTTTCCTAACCCATGTCATTATCTTAGCACTATTAAATACCTGTACTAGTGGGAGGTGTCCCTGCCTATGGCAGGGGGTTGGAACTAGATGACCTTTGAGGTCTCTTCCAACCTTACCATTCTACAATTCTATCATTTTAATGAATATGATAATATGTAAAATGTAATAACATGCAATTTTTACAATGTCTTGGTAATTTATGCAATTTATACATAGAACAGTCTTTTTTTCTCTCCTTCCTTTTCTTTCCCTCTGATGACACCTGTCCCCATTTCATCCATATGCACTACAGTTACTGTAAGTAAAATTTAAGAATTTGGAAAATGTGCTTTAACTTATATACTGTGAGATAAAACATAGCCATTAAAAACTTTTGAGAATGACTACTTTTACAGGAAAATAAAATGCAACTGGGCACTTAAGATCATGAACCCTACTTCCTAAAAAATGCTGGAAAGAACATTTTGCCTAGGTAAGCAAAGCTGAATGCTGCCATCTGCATTTGAGAAGCCCTTATGTGGAATGTATTAAAAAACCTGCAAGTTCAAGTTATGAAAAGAAACACATACAAGATTTCACTGGTAATTAGAAGTATAAAAATATAAGATTTAACCTGGTTTTGGCCCAGAAATCATATGTACAATTCATATATACATGAGTGTATGTATGTAATTTTCTCTTTTAATGGAAACACTATACTATTGTGCTTAATTTCACTGGAATTCTGTTTTATACTAGAAATGCAACATATTTTAGTTACCAGTTAATTAAAATAAAGCATAACCTCCTACACAGTCATTGACTCAACAAAAAACCCCACATTTACAGGCCTTACAGAAGTTACATGCATCTGTACATTTTTATCAGAAGAAAATGAACTGAGAATTATTACTTTCCACAGAACAGACTATTTGTTTTAGAAAAGCACACCTCAAACTTGAATTAGAAAGCAGATTACTAAGATCAGGAGTAGTTCATTACTGTGGAAAGACTGCAAGGAAAAAAAAAAAAAAAAACACCTCTTCAAAAAATACCCAAGCCAATCACTGGCAGATTAAACCATCAGCTCATTTCATACTAAGAAATGGACAACTGATGTGCTTTTATCACCAGCTAGTTATGACAGACTTCAAATAGGGACAAGAAAAACTAATAGCAGTTTACAGAACCTGAATTTCCAACCATGTAACTGGTAAATAAATGTCAGTAATGGTCTAATAAACGCTGCAAAATACACTGCATTCACTGAAAAGCAACTACTACCTGGAGAGCAATTGTAATTTATTTGAAAGAGGCTACTTCTAAACACTTTTGAATGAAGCATTTGTTATTTAGAATATAAAAAATTATAGCAGCACTACTACTATTAATTTTTTTCCCCTTTAAGACAAAGTCCCTGTAGAGTTTAGGTGCCAGTGTGAGGAGAGCTGCTAACCAGAAGGGATTAGTCGTGCAAGTTTGCCCTCAGGCATCCTCAGTTACAAAGATCATTAGGGGACTAGAACATCTTTCTTATGAAGAAAGGCTGAGGGACTTGGGGCTTCTTAGCCTAGAGATGACTATGGGGGGATCTTATGAATGCTTATAACTACTTCAAAGGTGAACATCAGAAAGATGAGGCCAGTCTTTTTTCAGTGGTTGCCAGTGACAGGGAAGTAACAGGCACAAATTTGAATACAGGAAGTTCCAGCTAACTTTTTTACTTTGAGGGTGGTAGAGCACTGAACAGGCTTCCTAGAGAAGTGGAGTCATTCAAAAGCCACATGGATGCTTGTCCTGTATAACCTGATGCAAATGAACCTGCTCTGGCAGGGAAGCCAGACCCAGTGTCTAGAGGTCTCTTCCAACTCCTATTGTTCTGTAATTCTGTGACAGATTTTCAGACAGGAAGAACAGTATAAAGATATATTTTAATTTTTAAAACAGAAAACCAAGATGTTTAAGTCATGAACAATTTCATTATCCTTCCAATTTGACTGTGAACAAGATCTAATTAGGCAAATGAACTTCCATGTAAAATATGCTCTGAAGAAAAAGTCTTGGGTGTATTGACTGATGAGAAGCTCAACATGAGTTGGCAGTGTGCTCATGCAGCCCAGAAGGCAGTCTGTATGCTAGGCTGCACCAAGACGAGTACGGCCAGGTCAAGAGAGCAGATTCCTTCCCTTTACTCTGCTCTTGTGAGACCCCACCTTGAATACTGCATCCAGTTCTGGTGCCCCCATCATAAGGGCTCTTGGAGCAAGTCCAGAGGAGAGCCACAAGGATGATCCAAAGGATGGAATGAGGACAGCCTGAGGAAGTTGGGGTCGATTCAGCCTAGGGAAGACTCAGGGAAAACCTTTTATAACTGCCTTCCAGTACCAGAAGGGATCATACAGGAAGGATGGAGAGGGATTTTTCGTAAGCTATAGGACAAGGGAGAAATGGCTTTCAGTTCTTCGGTACAAGGGTGATGGGAATTTGGAATAAGTTGTCAAGGGAGGTTGTGGATGCCTTCTCCCTGGTGGTGTTCAATGCCAGTCTGGATGAGGCCTTGAGCAGCCGAGTCTAGCTGACAGGCATCCCTGCCCCTGGTGGGAAGGTTGGAGTACACGATCTCTAAGGTCCCTTCCAACCTAAGCCATTCTATGATATCTCTCAGTGTCCTGACCTCTAAATGTCCACTTCAAATCACAGAGCAGAATCACTCAGTATACCCCAGTTCAATAGTGTACTGTCCAACATCAGTTACTCCATTTTAAAGAACGCCATGGTAAGTTATAAAGCATAAAGAAGAGAATGAGCACTGAAAAGGCAGTGGTAAAAGCCATACTAATTCAAGTGCATGCTATAAGAAATCAAATATGGACATAATTTTTTTTGGTGTATATATAGGCATTTTAAAAAAGGCAAATAGCATTTGTTTGTTTTAAACAATACCATATAGCTTTAAATATTAATCCATTGCACATTACCTGCATATTTGTAAAACCAAGCCAGGCACTTTTTGCTTGAAAAATGTTCTTCTCCACTTATTACTTTACCAGAGGCTTGTGATCTGCAATAGTTTAGAAAAACAAAAGAATGTTTAAGTGTCATTTTAATATCAGAAAGGGGAAATAATTTAAATTCCAAATTGTTTATTAGGTCAAACTATTTAAATAAACTGTTTCATGAAATCAACGTACATCAGCGATGAAGCTGAGTTTATTAAAGAGCAACTGTCTGTCATCCAATTTCAACAGCTGTTGGAACATAAAACTACCTTGAAATACGGCCCTCTCATCGTAATAGATTATTGCAACTATTACTTCTGAAATCCAAGACCACTGTTATCTTGTAGATATTATACCAAAAGATCCACACAGAGATGGTAAAAATCTCACTACTCAGTAATTCAAACACCTTACCATCTACTTCTATTTATACAGACTTTAAAAGTCAGACCTTTAATAAACAGTATGAGCTTCAATAGTGATGAATATGCACAGATCCCATATAGGTCAACAGGAGCTGCAGAGTTGGACATATTGAAATACCAGGCTGTTTATAGTTAGGGATCCAAATCTGGAAAGAAAACTCAAATTGCTAACATTAAATATGCAACTAAATACCTGTAATGCTATAGAGGTTTGGTACACATACCAGAACAGTAATATGCAACCTAAGGTAAAACAAAACTGCTCACCATACACAGCTCTCCCCCAACACTGTCTTCATCAAGTGACACACAACTGTTTGCCCAAAAGTTAAATTCATAATTTATTGTTCTTTAAAAGAACTCATAGAAAACTAATTTCTTTCAGCAAAAACACCAATAACTTTACTCAGTAAGGAATTGCAGCACCTTTTCAATGTACGTTTAGAACAAGGTAGGATTAATTTCTAAGAATGAGGTTGAAGTTAATTGTGAGAGGATTTACAATCATGCAGGCTTCTACATCACGATTTTAAGAAACTTAACGAAAACAAAGTTGAAGAAGAACAGCTCAATTCTGAGAGATGATGAACAACTTTATTTCCCATGTATCCCTTTAAGCTTCACTGGAAAAGAAAGCAATGCTCTCCAAGATGAAGCCTTACGTGCTGAAAGCCATATTTAAAGATGTGCTGCGGACAAACATCCACTGAATTACTTGTTAAGAATACAAGTCACCAAAAAGAATCAGAGCCATACAGTGTGTTACTGCTTGTTGGTTTTATCTAGGTTAACATATATGCATTTGTAATAATTAGCTTTATTAAAGAATATTATCAATATATTGATACATGAAAATGCTATGTCAAAAATGCTCATGAAGCTAACATTTTGTGATCAGATAGGATGAACTGATTTTCATCACAGTTTTTGCCCAACAACTACTAGCATCCTGCAGCGTCTTTTAAATGTTTCCAAATGTTTTTTTAAGTAAAAGATCATAAAGACAGACCATAAAATTTTGGTCAGCAGTGTTCAAGAAAGATGAACTGTAACTGGAACAGTTGCAGAGAAGAGCTATGACGAGCAAGCAAGGAAACTGAAAGTATTAGAAACCACAATAATTCAGTTTAATTTAACAAAATAAAGTATGAGATAACACAGGTGTTCACTCCAAATACTCTGTAAGATAGAATCAAGAGGGAGAAGTCTTACATAAATGACAATGCAGGTATGAGAATTGCTATTAACTGGCTATGAATAAAATTAGACTGAAACTAAATCATTAATGACCACAGAGAGTGAGCTCTGGAACAGTTAGCCAAAGTGAATAGACAAAACAAAAGAAAGGCCTGGGTACTTCTAAGCTCCAGCTTGGTCAACCTATGAGAAAGCCCATAATACCACAGCATCATGCAATAGCCATTCCTGGTAGTGCTGATTTCATAAGCCCTTTGTGTTCTTATGTCCTCAGGACCTTTGTCGTAACTACTGGTTTGCTGACGTAGTTAGTAAGTGTTAATAGATAAAAACACAAAGTCACTTTAGGGAAGCTAGGCTGGAAGCTCCTATCGTATCATACTAATGGTAGTTTTTGACTATCACGGTCTAAGTGGCCTTTTTATGGCAGTTAATGAACAAGATGCTTCGGATTCCTGTATTTGTTAGGAAAACCTTTCCTGATTTTGTTTTGGATTGCGTTAACCTCCTTCAGCTTCACAGGGTGGGGGAAAAAAAACCAACCAAAAACACACCAAAAAAGAGGTAACGCAGACACTGAGAACTTGCAGTCCTAAATGGAGAAGAGCTTCCTGGCCCAGGCAAAAGGCTAAAGGGAATGTGAAGACAAATGGGAACTGGCCTTTCTGGTACACTGAAAGGTAAAACCAGCAGGGGGGAGCGGGAGCAGCTCCGCAGCGTTTCTCCCCTGAGTGTGAACAAACCAAACACAGATGCGGCAACCCACCCCAGCACATCCTGCCACTGGCACATGCTCAGCAGCCAAACACAGGCCCACCAGCGCGATCAGGTAACGCGCGGAGCCGGTTGGGCCCCGCACAGCCACGCCGTGTCCACTGGCCCGGTGCAAAGCCCAGTCCCCCTGGGCCCTCGGCCGTTGCACAAAGGAACGTCGCAGCTCAGCTGCACGCGGTGCGGAGCCGCCGCGCGGCCGGGACAGCCAAGGACCCGCCGTCCACGGAGAAGGGCAGACCCCCGCGGCCGCACGTCCAGGACGTGACACTGCCAATAGCCATGCTGGGCCTGTCCCGTCCAGCACACCTCTACCAGACGGTACCTGCCGAGTTTACATTTCTTGAGGCCAGCATCATCCGCTGCTGCTGCCGCCGCCGACCCCGAGGACTTCCTTTTCTTCTTTACTGGCATCGTCCTGCCTCGGGGCGGGGCCCGCCCCGCTGCCGGGGCCCGCAGCCGAGGCCCCTCCGGGCTCACTGCCCCCCGGCCGCCGCCGCCGCCGCCTCCTGAAACCGACGACGAGGAGATTGTAGAAGACCTGTCCGGTCCTACCCCTCCCTATCCCCGCCGGGCCTTGCCACAACCTCGCTCGCCGCGAGGGCCCGTCCCGCCGCCGCGCCGGTCCCAGACGCGGGTGTCGCGCGCCGGGGTGGGAGTGGGGAACCGGGCGGTAGCGGCTGTTCAGGGAACGGCGAGCGACCCGGACACAGACACTGTCGGGCAGGAAGTGACAACGCCACCGGGCGGGCCCGCTGCCGGGACCCCGCCTAAGTGGGAGGAGCTGCTCGTGCCCTTACCCCACCTCAGCACTACGCACGTTGGTGCTTCTTCGTGGGGTGCTGGAGGGGATGATTTGGATGGGGTCGGGCAGTCAGCCCAGGAGGCCTACTGCGAGACCATTTGGTGAGGCGGGTGCTCTCAGAACTGTTAATGGTGCCGGAGGAACGGAGCACGAAGAGTCGGTGTGTGCACAGTGACATAAACGTGTGCCCCCAGGCACGGGGCCAGAGTGAAACACCGGGCACACTGCCGGGCGTTGCAGCCGCGAGACAGGCTAGTGTCTGTCTGCCATGAGGCTGCATCGGCTGCTCTTTGCAAAACCGTTTTACGCGGGTAGCGTCCGCGACCAAAGCGGCATGGCTGGTAGCCGAGTTAAAGAACAGGTTCAGTAAGCCGAAGTGCAAGGTACTGCACCAGTCCTTGTTAGCAGTGCAGGCTGGGGGATGATGACACTGAAAGCAGCCCTGCAGAAAAGAGTTGGTGGGTACTGGTGGACGAGGAGCTGGACGTGAGCCAACAACGTGCACCTGCAGCCTGAAGGACAAATTGTATTGAGCGAGGTGATTCCATCACTGTTACGCTCACCTGGAGTTCTGTGTCCAACTCTGGAGTTCTTGATACAGGAAGGATGTGGACCTGTGGGAGTGCTTTCCTGTTATATGAATAAAAAGCTGAGAGAGTTGAGTCTGGTTAGTTTGGAAAAGAGGAGAAGGCTATGGGGGCATATTACTAATATAAATATCTAAGGAGTGAGTGTTGGGAAGACAGGGATCTTCTCAGTGATCCCCAGTAAGAGGACAAGAGGTAATAGGCATAAACCTGAACATAGGAAGTACCATCTGAAGATGACAATGAACATCTTTATTTTGAGGGTGGTAGAGTACTGGAACAGGCTCTCTAGAGAGGTAGTGCACTCTCCATCTCTGGAGACTTTCAACCCCTGCCTGAATGTGCTTATGTGTGATCTGCTTTAGGTGATCCTGTTCTGATAGGCGAGTTCAACTCTGACCTTCAGAGGTCCCTTCTAACTGCTACTACTCTGATTCTACGAGTGGGTCCAGAATAGGTCCATAAAGATGATCAGCGGACTAGAGCACCTCTTCTTTGAAGACAGGCTGGGAGAGTTTGGGTTGTTCAGCCTGGAGAGAAGACTGGGGTGACCTTATAGCAGTGTTCAATATCTGAAGGGGACCTATAGGAAGATCAGGGAAGACTTGTTTAGTAAAGCATGTAGCGAAAGGACAAAGGACAATATTTTTAAATAAGAGCTGGGTAGATTTAGATTAGACATAAGGAGGAAGTTCTCCACAATGACTAGTTAAATACTGAGACAGGGTGTCCAGAGAAGTGGTGCAGGCCCCAGCCCTGGAAGCATTCAGGATCAAACTTGACAGGGCCCTGAGCAACCTGATCTAGTTGGATATGTCCCTGCTCACTGCAGAGGAGTTGGACAAGATGAGTTGATGCACTGCGTTATTCTGGGCTGGGCTGGATTTTCACCATGAAGACTCTTAGTTTGAGGTAATTGCTGGAGACATTGGCAAGCATTGAACGATGAGCAGAGAGCTAAGGCACTGACTAATGAAACCCTGCAAACTGCAAGCACCAGCCAGCTCACTGCTGGGCTCCTGGCATGAAGTATTAATGTGGCTGCAGTTCATGGCAATTCATATTTATTCCACAGTCTTAGTTGTTGGTGTTGCTGCTGCATGCTCACAGCGTGGCTTATTTCCAGCTGTCCCACACAGCCTGCCTCTGCCGTCGAGGTCCAGTCTAGGTCGAGAAGCCAGAAGCTGTGGGGTGGGTGCCCCACAGCCGGGAGAAGTCACAGGTTTCCGCTGCTCCCTGATGTTTCTGGACAGTGCCTGGAAGGCCTGAGCGCTTGCCTACCACCATCTGGGGCCGGGGGCGCAGCGGGGGCAGCCGGCTCTCCCTGTCGTGTGGTATAAAAGCCGCGGGAGCCCGGGAAACACTCGATGTTAGCGGAAGCTAATAATAACAGAGTAGGGCAGGGGACGAGTAAAGCATCCCAAGTACTGCGATGTCCCGTAATGCGGATGGTAGCAGGAGAGATGCTTTTATGACTCCGAGACGAAAATCACAGCCGCGGCCGCCGGCCAAGTTTCATACCACGCCGGGAGGCGGGCTGCTCGCGCCAGTAGGCCTCCGCCCCGCCCCTCCCCTTTCTCATCCTGGCGTGGCTGCCGATTACCGAGCACGTCGAGCGCTGAGTTCTCCCTGCCGACGGTAGCGGCGCCGCTTTTGCCTGTAACCACCCGGATCAAGCTCGAGAGCACACCGGGGCCGCCATTTTTAGTCACCATAGTGACGGGTCCTGGCAACGCAGGGACGCCGGGAGGCCTCGGGCCTCGCTTCGTACCCCGGCGTGAGTGCTTCCCGCCGCCCGCCCTTTGGGTCTTCTCTCGTCAGACCTCCATGCAACTCCTGTGGGGTTCTGGATCCACTCTCGCCTTGATCCTACCCGGTGGGGCTGCGCTCTGCCAGCATGGCCGGGGAGGGAGACAAGAGGAAGCGTTTTATTTCGGCCACGGCTGCTAACTTCTTCGGACTGGATCCAGCTGTGGGTTCCGCTGCTCTGACCGGGAGGCTCTATTCCTGTCCGGAGCTGACCAACTTTCTCGATGACGGCAATGAGTTCCTTCTCGTTGTACAGCACTCGGGCAACCAGCTCACCGCATCTAACAAGGTACAGTAGTGCCCAGCCGAGCGTGTGCAGGCACGTATGCATCCAGGGTGTTTACTGCATCCCAGTGGTCTCTTTGGGATGCAGAGCCTGGGGTCCAACCCTGGTTTGGTGGTCATAAGAGGCTGGCATCTGATTTGGGAAATAACTTCCTACTGCAGATGTCTCTACTGGTCTCAGATTCCGCTACGTAAAGTACTGGCACGGGTCTGGTAAGAACCCTGTGTCAGCTGTGTAACCATGCCCATGCTAACAGGTAATTCTAATGTCCTGTGTATTGTTGCTGTGTGAATGTAATGTGGCTTGGAGAGTGGCATGTTTTCTGGCCGCAAATGGTAGGTGGGATCTGATGTATAGGTAGTTTGTGGGCAAGGGTGCATGCAGGTGACTGGAAGGATTGCATTGCCAATGCCCATGAAGGACATGCAACCCGATACAGAGTCATAGAATCATAGAATGGTTTAGATTGGAAAGGACATCAAAGATCATCTAGTTCCAACCTTCTCCCATAGACAGGGACATCTTCCACTAGAACAGGTCACTCAAGGCCTCATCCAATCTGGCCTTGAACACTTCCAGTACACTGGCTGATACTTAACAAGTCCCAAGGTGGATGTTTGTCCAAATCATGCATTTTGCTGATTGATGTGTCCAGGTTCTTTGTGTGAAATGCCCTTCTCAGTGTGTTCAGCAAGAGACTTATCTGAGTGGATACTACTGGCTGTGATGTGCAGTGAATATCACCATATAATTAAAATACTCTTATGGTGCCTGTGAGTAATACAGGCAAAGTGTGGGTTTTGATATGATCCTATCATTGTATCAGGGACATAGTGTCTGTTAAGTCCATGACAGTTGGTTTCTGCACTGAAGACAGTGTCTGTAATATGTGAACTGTGATGTGGGCCAGGGCCATGCAAACCTTCTGATGTAAGTATCTGAGTAGTCTGTGAAGTCTAGTACATGTAAGTACATTCATGTAAGAATGAACATTCACAAATGCTGCTTTTTGTGCTGCAGAGCTGTTGTCCAATGTACAAATGCTCTTCCACACAGTCAGCAGCTGTGGAAGATCAGATACTTATTTGGGCTATAATGTATATACCCATTGTCTCAGGGAAGCCATGTCTGCAGGTGTTGGGCTGAAAACTTGATACTATCCGGTAAACGTGAAAGCTGTTCGTACTGGTCCTATGTTACTTCTAGCAGAAAAAAGGTTCCCAGATGTCCACAACTGCACAGAATTTGGGAGTTTGGTTAGCTTATCTTTTTGGTATTGTTTTATCAAATGTTTATAATATTAATACATTTTATGAATTCTCCTCAGACACAAATAGTTTCAATAATTGATTCTATGGCAGTTTTTTCAACTTTACCCATAAGTTGAACTGTAAAGAGAACCATAGTCATGTTGGAACCTGATGGCTTTGCTGATCATAGAATCGTAGAATCATTGAATGGTAAGGTTGGAAGGGACCTCAAGGATCATCTAGTTCCAACCCTCTGCCTGATAAAAGGATCTTGTCTTTCTCTGTCTTTGAGAAATCTAAGAATTGCAATCCTTATGCATTTACAGACTCAGGGGAATAATACTGAATATTTAGAAGAATATTCTTGAAGTTATATATTGTAAAAATGCAATAAAAAATGGATAAACTCCCTGCTTAGTTTTTTTCAAGGCACAAAATGAAGTTTTTGGGTTTTCCCCAGAAAGTACTAAGTGGAGTTTTAAAAATCAAAATAGCCTAAGTAATTATTACAGATATTCTATAATGAAAAACACAGTATGTATTTGATATTGGAATTCAGGTTCCTGTGAGCTCAGGAGTGAGTATAATAAAAGTTTTCATTTTCTGTGCAAATCAGATAGAACCAGAATGTTGTCAGAGCCCAATGGGAGTAATACGGTATTTGATAGCTTTTTTCTTGGTGCAAATAATTTGTGTAAGTGGTGTACACAATTTAGTGTAATACGTAGTCAATTACATTTTTTTAACAAGTCCTGCCCTTTTGATTGTTACAGATTGAAGCTACAGATTCAGAGAATAATGTGTTGGTGTTCTTTAAGCTACGACCCGATGTAATTACAGAAGAAAATCTTCACAGTAACATTCTTGTGTCATCTATGTTGGATTCACCAGTTAACACCCTTTATCAAGCTGTACGACAAGTTTTTGCACCAGTGTTACTGAAGGTGAGCAATAAGCCAGTTTGAATGTTCTGTAGATTATACTGACACACTGAAATTGCATACTATGCTACTATTCTGAGATAATTATTTTGTGTTTTAAAAAGAATGTATTTTAAAAGCTTAAATGATAAATACGATTTCTAAATTGAAGAAGATACTTCACCTCCAGTCAGTAAGAGTGAAAGGAGGATTCTGGTCATACATATGCCTGACTAGAAACATGGAATACACTGGGCAGTAGTGGTTAATGGAGACAATAGCTCCTAACTTCCTGTCCACCAGTAATTACGGTCTTGTCTTCCTTCCTTGTTTTAGGTATACTTAACATTTTCTGTTAAATGTATAGGTCTATTTAATGCAAGCTATGAGTCTTTAATTTAAAATTTGTACAGCTTCATTTTTCATGACTGTGCTTTAAAATAATATTCTGAGGCTTTTTTTTCTGTTCCACTTAACAATATATTTCCTTTCGTTTTTTAAGATTATTTTTTTTCTGCCAAAAATGATGTCCACAGCTGTATTTTGTAAGCCGAACAAGCAGACTTTCAACTTTTCAATATTTTTAATTTCTTACATATCATAATATTAATAAAACAATTTTAGAAAGGTACATAAATTTTAATACCTGATTGCATCAATTTCCAGATTCTACTGTCAAAGTAGACTCCAAATTTATTTAACAAAAATCATTAACAAAGAATTTTCAACACATTTTCAGATTGCCTTTATAAATCCAACAAGTGACTCATGATTTTATGATACATGTTGGTTTACAGTATTATTCTGAATTAAGTGAAAATGATGAAATACTTTCCTTTGACTTTAAGAAAAAATGAATTATTAAATTGTTCCATGGTTACAGCTAATAGGAGCGAAAGAGTAATTATCACACGACTTACAGCTTTCAAAATTTTCATTGCAGGATGAGAAATGGAGTAAAACATTTGATCCCAAACTCCAGAAACTTTTAAGTGAACTTGAAGCTGGCTTGAGTACTGTTCTCAGAAGATCAGATCCTAATTACACAGGAGTAAAATCCAGTGAAGACGATGTGCGAGGTTTGTTTTGCAGTTATGCCTTTTATAGTAATTTAAAACGAGGAATAATTTATTTACAGGTTGAGTTTTCAATCTTTGTACCAGTGACTGCTGAGTGTGAGGTAGAACAGGTTATGGCTAGTAGACTGGAATTATTATCTCTTGGTATGACTATTCAAAGTCAGAAGTCGAAGGATAATTACATAATCATATAGTAAAAATCTGCTTTACAGAATATTCTTTTGTGACTGTTCATGTGTTTCATATTTAAACATTTTCTGTTATTATTTGCAGCTATACTTACACCGACAGATGAATTTCAGTTCTGGATAGAATGTGCTCATCATGGAAGTAAATGGTGTAGTAAAGAGAGAGCTTCTCATTTTAAAGACCTGTTTGAGGACATCGCAAAAGTATGTTTGATCAGTGATATATTCATAGACTCAGTAAAAACACTCTTTGTATGAAATATATGTCAATATATGTACACTCTTATCGAATATATGAATATATAACTATTTTATTTTCTTTGGCAAAATTTTCCTTTAAGTGACAGCCTGAAGAGGCTGGTGAGGTGGACCTATGCCAGCCTCATGAAATTCAACAAGGCCAAGTGTAAGGTCCTGCACCTGGATTGGCACAATACCAAGCACAACTCCAGGCTGGGTGGCGAATGGGGAGAGCAACCCTGGGGAAAAGGGCCTGGGGGTCTTTGTTGATGAAAAACTCAACATAAACCTGCAGTGTGAGTGCAGCCCAGACAGTAACTGTCCTGGGCTGCATCAAGAGCAGCATGGCCAGCAGGGCAAGGGAGGGGATTCTGCCCCTTTGCTCTTGTCACACCCCAACTGGAGTACTGTGTACAGTT
>VWZE01019329.1:391428-410344 GCA_013396675.1 Eubucco bourcierii
CACAAGAAAGACATTGAACTGTTGGAGTGGGTCACGGGTCCAGAGGAGGGCCACGAAGATGCTCAGAGGGCTGGAGCAGCTCTGCTATGAGGACAGGCTACGAGAGTTGGGGCTCTTCAGCCTGGAAAAGAGAAGGCTTCGAGAAGACTGTGTAATGGCTTTGCAGTATCTGAAGGGTGGCCTACAGGAAGGCTGGGGAGGGACTATTTTCAAGGTCTTGTAATGACAGGATGAGGAGTAATGGGTTTAAACTGGCAGAGGGGAGGTTTAAACTAGATGTTAGGAAGAAGTTCTTTCCAGTGAGAGTGGTGAGACTGGCACATGTTGCCCAGGGAGGTTGTGGCTGCTCCCTCCCTGGAGGTGTTCAAGGCTAGGTTGGATAAGGCCTTGAGTGACTTGTTCTAGTGGCAGATGTCTCTGCCTATGGCAGGGGGTTGGAACTAGATGATCTTTGAGATCCTTTGCAACCTAAACCATTATTTGATTCTATGTAATGTTCACGTAATTTCTAGTGACAATGGTGCAGGAGAATGCTAGCATTTAACTGAGATCTGGTTTGACAATTGAATAAGAGCTGCTGTAGAAAAACAAGAGTGTGGTGCTGTTCATGAATTAGAAATTGACTGATGAAATTATTAAAAGGAAGATGATAATAATGAACACTGTTGTGCAAAATTTTTGACCCCCGTAAAGTGATTTCTTGAACAGTGCTTTGAATACCAGTGCATTCTTCACATGAGCAAACCTACAGTACTGCTTGTTTTTCGAGAGCATTGTGCTATATTCTGTTAATCTGTAAAACCTTGGAAATTATAGCCATTTTCAGAGAAGTAAAAATGTTCTACAATATTAGTTGGTAATCTATATAAAGATTTTTTCCCCCTAGGATTATTATAACTTGGATAGACTCTCATTATTTGAAGTTGTGGATTTGGTGGAAACTACCAAGGATACTGTTGATGGTGTGTGGAGACAAACAGAACATGATCCTTATCCACAGCCACGCATGCATAATCTTTTGGATGTAATAGGTAAACCTTTATGCAGTCTTTTTTAAATGAAGTTGAGAAAAAAGAGAAACGAATCGTTGACCAGAGACCTTCCTCCTCCTGAAGCACCAGTAACTGCCTACAGCATGAAGCTTTCCTGTCGCAATTACAATCCGTGTATATTATTTGCCTTATAATATCTACTAATTCAGCCAGTTCTGGTAGTTGTCTTCAGAAGTGCTTGGGAAGATGACAGTAACAAGGTGGAGTTGGATATCTTGTAGTCTGTGGGCTGGATTTATCTTACTTCGATTTGACTCCTCGCCTTTCTCTCAGAGAAGAAAACTGACTTAGATAACCTACCATTTGAAGATTAATTCAGTCTGTGTAGAGGAGAGGGCAGAACATGCAGAGAGGTTGCTTCTCATTCTCTCGACAGCAGTGTCATGTTCTGGGAGAGGCATAAGACAGTGAGTTTGTCTGCTGGTGCTGGCAGATGTGTGTATGATGCAGGCACAAATTACAGGGGCAGCCATTACTGCTGATAGATGCTTGTGTGGATTTTGGAATGCAAAGGCACCAGCTTCTTGTGCTGGACCAACCTCTGTTTGACTTGGAGGTGTTTAAGAGATGTGTTGAATCTGAGACAAAGTAATGAGTCATTGTTGAAATCAAATTGTGACACTATTTTTTAAAAAAAGTTGATTGGATTGTGGTGTGGTGTTTAAAGGAACAAACACAGCATATCACTTTTGTATACATTTTTTTCCTAGGTGGCTCATTAGGTAGATACGTGCAGAGAAAATTATCAGCTTTGAATTTGTGGGAGGATGCTTTTCACAATGTTAAAGAAAATTTGAAGGCTGGCATCTTGATTTGTGAGCAGTGGGTATCAGCTTGTGAGTACCTAACTGGACAACTCTGGCAACGTTATACTCTACACCCATGGAAAAATGGGAAATATTTCCCTGAATTGTTAGCCAAACTGGGCAAGCGTCTTGATGAGGTAAAGATTTAACTTACTCACAGAATATTTCATTAGAAACACAACTAAACAACATTGTTTTAAGTTACAAAAGGGAATTAAAACATTTTTATAACTTGTCAGCATTCTATAATTCATGTTTATTTCGTGTTTACTTGACCTCTTCAAAAGTTTCTTGTAAAAAGGAGAGGGACGGGATGTACAGCTTGTGCATTTTGCTTCTAAATCTGTGTTTTCTGTAAAAATATGTTAAATATTTAATTTTTTTTTTAAATTTTGTAGGTGCTAACTGTTAGAACACTGCATGAAAAGCTTACATTCTTTTTGCCAGCTGGAGAACAAAATGCTTTACATCTTGCTCAAGTTTTTGAACCCTTTGCTGGCCTAAATCCTATACACTATAATCCTTACACAGAGGTATAATGACTAATTTTAATTTATTCTCATTCTTTCTCTGAGTTTGTATGATGTATCTAGATAATCCTAAGATAATATATGAACTCATTATTTTTAGCCACTGTGGAAAGCAGCAGTCTCTCAATATGAAAAAATTGTTGCACCAGCAGAACAGAAAATAGCAAACAAATTGAAGAAATTTATTGCAGAAATTCAGGACAGTCCTCAGCAGGTATGGATATTTTTGTAGTTTGGAAACTTTCCTAAAAGTAAAGTTATTGAATCCTCAACTAGTCATTTTAGAGCACAGGAATAATTACCTAGAGCCAGAGAGTACTTAGGAACAATACTAATGAATAGTGTCAGAATATGTTTATTTTTTTTTAACTTCATATTTCAGCTTCTTCAAACATTTCAGAAATACAGGGAGCTGATAAAGCATCCAAATATAAGCAAAGAATTGCTTTTTGAAAGGGAAACATTACTAGCAAGACTTCAAGATTATGTCAAAGGTAAAAATGTTTTTAAAACTATCAAACTGCATTAGTCTTTTTGCAAATACTGGAATTCTTTTGTTTGCTTTTAGAATTATGTCACTATCTCTTACATTTTTACAACTGTAATAACAGTTTTAAGCTTATTCTATTCAGTTTCCGATCTAACATGAATCTTGTGTTAGACTATCAGACAGACTTTGAAACTCGATGCCATGGTGTTCCTGGTGATGTGTCTGGACCACTGTCGGGCAAAAACCTTTCTGAAGTTGTCAATAATATTGTGTGGGTACGGCAGCTGGAGCTGAAGGTAACAGATTCTGTTACTGTTTAGACAGAATGTTGTCACAGAATGTAAAACATGGTGTTTGAGATTACTGTGAGGAATTCCCCACTGAAAAATTGTGGACTTCCCTGAAGTTACATAATCAAGACTCCTTATCAGTGGTGCTGCTTCCTATGTTCAATTTTATTAACTGACCTAGAAAATAATAATTTTAAATACACAAAACTGCCTGCTAATGTATCTTAATTTTATCTAACAACGAAAAAAAACCAAAACCAAAACCAAAATTCTGAGAGGAATTTTTTTGTTGTTAAATTCCTTCCCCCTCCCCACCCCCCCCCGAGTCTGCATTTAAAAAATACGTTTGGGACTTAAGGTAGACAGATCTGACACCCTAATTCTTACTTGTTACTACTAATTGGTGTAGTGCCCACTTCAAATCAGTGTCTGCTTTAAAATTTTTACTGATTGTATTGACTACACTTTCCAATAATTTATCCACATGTAGATGTGAAATCTCATTTGAAATACCTTTTAGTATTGACATGGGCCTTATATGTGCAACAAAAGATGCATGGGAGACCTGTACCTTTACAGAGAATTAATTAAAGATCAGATGGGGTACTCTGGGATATCTTAATAGTGGTAGGTACCTGTGGTGGGCAACTTATTCAGACCCAAATTACTGTAATGGAAATGTGGACATCCTAATCAGTTTTTGAAATCTACTTGGATGTTTCGTAATACTGATGTTTATTGCGGTGGGGTTTTTTTCCTAATTTAATACTGGGAAGTTAACCTTCTTTTATGTATAATTGTGTTTAAGGTGGATGATGCTATCAAGCTAGCAGAGGCTCTTCTGTCTGACTTATCTGGATTTCAAGCTTTTCATCAAAGTGCAGATTCTTTTCTGGAACAGTTAAAAGCATATGAACAAGAGCAATTTGACGATTGGTCTAGGAATATCCAGTCAGAATTATCAAATCCAAAGTCAGGACTTTGGTAAATACATTTGTGTTCAAATAATGTTTATGCTAGTGTAATTCAGTAGAATTTAACAAAGGGAATAAAAAATTCTGCAGCATTGAGAATGTGTGGAGAAACAAAATAATAAGTTCGTTATTGTTTCATCATCCTTCCAGGCTTGGTTGGAAAGGCGAAATATACAGGACAGTGTTAATAACTAATATTGTAGTTTCTGTTAATACCTGTGATGAAAGACAGGTTTGGTTTGCTTGTTGTTACTACTTTTTATCCCTTGTAATCCATATAGTGATATGTGAGATTAGAGTATAGCTGTGGATATAGAAATGAGGCATGTAGAGCGCCAAATGGATTGTTATTTGCATGAAATTCTGCAGTCTAAATAAAGCAGATGAAAGAAGGGTGAGAAAATCAGTTTAACCCTCATGAATTTTGCAGTTATTACTACATATATTTTTTTTTCTCGGTTCATAGGTCACATAGCTTCTCTCTACATCTCTTGAGTGTTCCAAGCTTTCTTTGATAAAAGCTTGTGCATAGCTTCAGCAAATACAGGAATTGGTACTTATGTGTTAACTTTTTTTATGAGAAGCTCTGAAATATAATAAATAAGCAGATTCAGCACTCAAGTATAGACCAGACATCTAATTTACTAGTAGTATAACATTTTTTTATTTTAAGAATTTAAAAGATGTGAAACGATTAATTGAAAAGAAGTAGCTCAGTGCAAAGGGGAATGCAATGGATATGGAAACAAGAATAAGATGAGGAAAAAAGGTGGAAAAATGAGTAAAGCTGAAGTTTATATGAAAGAAGCCTAGAAGGATGCTGACAGAAGGGTTACTGTAGCAGAAAAAGAAAAAAAATCTAAAGATAGACTGGTGTTCTTATTAGCATATGATTATGTATACTAAAGTATTTCACTGATCCAAGTCATGGTTCTTGGATTGATTGTCTTAAGACAATTTCTTTCCCTTTGCAGTGCTGAAGGCTGAGGCCTGTAAAGTGTCTGCTCAGAGATTCAGTGTGTTTGAGAAACATTGTTTAGCTGTAAGTTACAGCTTAACTGGTGTCACAAGGTGGAAAAACTTTGTGAGCAAAACCAGTAGGTGTTTGTTTCTGCTTGTCTTCATTGGTTTTGAATTAAGAGAAAGACTACAAGAATACTTTCTGAGTAAATTAAAATGTTTATAAACATGATAGGGTGACATCAATCTTTTTAGAATTATTTAGTAACTTATTGTAAGAAGAAAAGATCAATATGAAATATGAAATAATACGTTTGATTTTGATTTAGCATCCAAGCCAATAGTCCTGTAATGGAATTGGATCAGAAATCTGGAGCATTAAACATACTTTATTCAGATCGTTTGGTGACTCTCCTGAGAGAAGTACGGCAGCTGTCAGCACTTGGTTTTGCTGTACCAGCTAAAATACAGCGCGTTGCAGACACTGCACATAAGTTCTATAAACAGGCCATCATCCTCAAGCAGGTATAAGATTCACTGCAATAATACCTTCCCCTTCTGACTTCTCAGACTTAGTAGTAAAACTTACTTTGACTGTGTAGTTAAGCTTTTTGTGTTGCTGGTGTGTAAGACCACTGACCTTGAATAGATCATCAAAGTCCTTAAAGGAAAACAAAAATGAAATGCTTTACTATTTTGGAATGTGTCTTCTTTTGAAACTGGATAAATTATAGTATTAAAGTCATGCAAATTTATTGTATGAATATACAAAAAAAGGACAAAAAATAATGGATCTACTAGATATAGTCTCAGCTTCTGATTATTATGTCTAAGGGAAAAATGTCATAAAATGTATCCAGCTTGTCCTCACCATTGCTAGTTTTCAACTGAAAATATATTAGTAAGTGTTTTAGTGGAAATATCTCTTTGGATTTTTTGGGGAGTTCTTTTTTGATTAGACTTAATACTACATAAGTTTTTATTTGGCTTGTATTTCAGTTCAAAGGCCATGTCAAGTTTCTTTCTGTTGCTGTAGCTGCAAGAATAAATACATATATATTGGTAGATATATTATGTAGATGAACAGGCTCAGTTCCATTTAATTGTTATCTGAGATACTGGTGCAGATGAGGCAGAGATGACACCAGGTCTACAAGATACCTATGCAGGATCCCAAGTGGAAAACAGAATAATATCTGTATTTGGATGACTAAATGGAGTTGGAGAGTATCCTTCTTAGTCCAGCTGCTGGTCTGGAAGTAAATAGGTGCTTTTTTGGTTTTGTGTGTCATATGTCATGGATGCCTCTGAAATGGCAATAGGTTCCTACATTTACGTAAAGTAGTGGAACTGTTCTGCTTAAATAAATCAGAGAATGAGACACTTTGATTTAAGGTGAAGTATGTGTAAGCAGCGGTCTTTTTAGCTGTTAGAATTCATCACAAGATAGAATCACATTAGCATTGCATATGTACTTTATTTTGGTAAATATTGTACTGCTACAGATAATTCTTATTTCTTAATGGTATTGATTGGCAAATATTTTGAGAAATATCCTGTATTACATTTATTTACAAATATTTTTATTTCTTCTTGTAAATATTAATTTCTCCATTTTTACAGGTGGCACATTTTTATAATTCCATAGATCAACAAATGATTGAGAGTCAGAAACCAATGATGTTACAATCTGCTCTGGCATTTGAACAGATAATTAAGGTGAAAGGATTCCCCTCTCTGTTGTGCTTTTAATTTCAGTGCTATCTGTGTGCATTTTGTTGTGCTTTTTAGAGTGTTTATTGCTGGACTTCAAAACTGCAGCCTGCCCATATGAGCAACACTGTCTGCTTAATTAACATTTATTGAAGTCAGTGGACCTTTTTTTGAGATTGGCATTTAAAAAAACTTTACTTCTTTTTACTTTGGATATTAGTATAACACACACTAAGGAATTATTTTTAAATTTCCACATTAATGTCACCAATTCCTCGATAGCTGGGAATGCAACTTCTATTTTAGCAGTACAAAATAATATTTTGGTCTGTTTTAGTAAAAATGACGTGTATGTTGTTCTGTAGATAAATTACTATTAAGTCTTGGCTTTATTATTATTATTAAATCTCTGTGGGTTTTGTAATTTGTCTTGAATGTTTCTAATTTTGCTAAGGTTGAAAGTGAGTAGTTTTTGGTTTAGAAAAGGAACAAAAAAATCTCTGGGTCTACTTGGCTATTGATTTATGCTTGCAGCTTGTTACAGTGACTTAGTCTTCAGACATGGAAGAATTTCTATGAGGAGGCTTTTTAAGAATTTCTGGGAAATGTGCTGTACTTAAAGAAATGTTAAATTCTTTTAAGGAATATGGAGCAGTTTGGAGGAATTTATTTTCATTTTTTTCTGATTTGAAAGAACAATATGAATTGATAAATTGCACTCCTATCCACGTTTTAAAAACACCTTATCTTTGTGTTACAGCTGGAGGGAACATAACTGTGTATCATGAATTTCATTTTACTAGTTTTGATCAGTGTGGACTGCATCATCTTTCAACACTGTTCTGACTTGCCAGAAAATGTGAGAATGGAGGATTGTAACATGCCCATAAAGTCTGTATTGAGCAAGAGAATAATATTTCCAGAGCATTTTTCTTTGGATTGGCTGCAGATTATGCCACAGATTCCTTTAATATGCAGACAGTGGTGGTGCAAAAGTATTCAAAGCCTCAATGCATTCTCCTGTTTGATGTGACTTCTGCCCTGCATCTTCTAGGGACTTCAGATACTTTTGTATTCTGATTTTTGCTTAGACAAATGCATAAAATCCCCAGAAGCTTGATGAAAATCTCAGTGAAATGGAATTCCTCAAAGCTGCTTAGGAATCAGTGGAATTTTTCAGTGTAATTAAAAATTCATGACAAACAGGTGCAGTTGGACAGTAAATTTTAATGTCACAATTTTGTGTTTGGGTCTGTGCTCAGCAAAGAGGAAGGGAGGGTTTTAAGGCATCCCCTTAGCTTAAGATGTCTGCTTGTGAATGTGGAGCAGGACTCTCAACATTAGTGAATTTAATTCAAGCTTTGTTAAGAGTGTGGCATTAATCTTTCTCCAGTATCTTGGTGTAGCTATGATGATATGTCCACCTATTTGTGATTTGGCCAAATCTTGTGTCTTTAGTGCATTAGTGAGAGGCAGGTGCTCCGTTTTTAAAATTTTCACTAAGAGGAAAACCAATTTACTGTGTGCTGGCTGCTAGGCTACATTTGTCATTAAGTCTTACAAAGTTTGTATGTTTTTCAAGCATTCAAAATCTGGTCCTGGAGGAAAAGGTCAAATAACATGGGATAATCCTAGGGAATTGGAAGCTTATATCCAAAAACTCCAAACTGCTGCTGAACGGCTTTCCACTGAAAACAGAAAACTGAGAAAGTGGCACAGAAATTTCATTGAAAAGGTATATTTTCCAGATGAAATTGAGATCCTAGCTCTTTGTAGCTTACCCTTTCTTTCATTTACATGGTGTTTATTATGCTTTAAAATTCTTTGAACAGGTTATATCACTCATGAATATTGATCTGCTTCGGCAGCAGCAGCGTTGGAAAGATGGACTCCAGGAGCTCAGAACTGGTTTTGCCAGCCTCGAGTCACAGGCAGGGTTTTGTTATTGTATTGTAGACTGTGAACATTTACTTTTCAATAGTAATCAAGATTTAAGACTCAAACGTAGTGTGACTGAACCAGTTTTGATTAAGGAAGTACTTGCTAGCTCAAGAAAATTGTGTACTAGCTGATACCAGATATGAGGTAGTATCTTGTATGAGAAAGATAAGGACAGTCTTTTGTATGTCATAGAAATGGGAGAAGAACAGCACTTGGTCATCTGACAAGGATTTGATGAAGAAATGGTAAAACCTTTGTTCATGCACATCAGTTGTAATCGAGCCATTAATACAACACAAAGAAATTGTTACAGGTATCAGTGATCTCCAGGCAGGCTAGAACAAACAAATAAAACTTAAAATAAAAATGTATTTCTGCCTGAAATAACAAAAAGGTCAGATTTTTGTTTGTTTACTTATTAGCCATCAGCTTTTAGAATGGAATGATAGGATAATTTAGGTCAGAAAAAAATCTTTAAGATCATCATGTAAGGTGATCAAAATTCTGATCAAGAACATTGTCTTACCAAAACAACCACCTAAGCTAATCTAAGGTATCATTTAAGTGAGCTTAATTTTTCCTGTAGCCTTCAGCAATAGCAGGGCTATGTTCCTAGATGGATGTGATGTTCTTACTTTTTGTAGTGCAAACTCAGATTATTTTAGTTGGTATTTACCAGTCAAATAAATGCAGTATTTTTGCTGTATTTTTCTTATTTTTTAAAAAAAATCTTCTCAAGATAATATGAACAATGAATAAGGATGTCCATGCAGCTTTTGGACTAATTTATTTTGAAATTTAGTTTACAAGCTTTTGTCTTCATTTGAGGAATAAAATAACATCAAAATAAACTTTGTTAAATTTTAGGGTTTCAAATCACGTGATATGAAAGCCTGGAGACAGCACTGGAATTATCAACTTTACAAAGCTCTGGAACATCAGTATCAAATGGGTTTAGAAGCACTTAATGAGAACTTACCAGAAATAAATATTGATCTAACATTCAAGTAAGATATATTATTTTTTCCTGTTGATGAAGTACTTTGGTTCAGATTACATTAGAATATTTCTTTTTGTATAATTTGTTTAACTTTTTAGGCAAAGCCGATTGCAATTCAGACCTCCTTTTGAAGAGGTACGAGCTAGATATTACAGAGAAATGAAGAGATTCATCTCTATTCCAAATCAGTTTAGGGGAGTAAGTGAAGCAGAAGAAGAGTCTATATTCACTGTTATGACTGAAAGAAATGCAAGTGGATTTCTGACAGCTTTCAGTAAAGCAGAGGATTTGTTCAGAAGACTGGCAGATGTTTCAAATCAATTCAAGGTATTTTCAATATTTATCTGACTCATGTATATTTGTTTAGATTTGTATAATTTTAGGCTTCAGACATTCTAGAAGTAACTGAGCAGTGATATTGGTGGATAATATTGTCCATTTCTGCAAGGCAGGTAGGCAAAAGCTTAGTAAGTCCATCTATGTTAAACCAACAACTTAAGCACATACCTAACTAGAAGCATGTATACAGTTCCTGTTGAAAACTCTGTGTTACAGCTCTATTGTTACTGTTACTGTTCAAAATCTGGTTGAATTTTCCTTAAATGTGTGAATATGTCAAGTCATTTTGTACCTCCTGATTTTTGCACTAGGGGAATCTGTAGGTAATTGAAGAAGCCAAAAGGTTAAAGAGAATGTAGCTTGAAAATATTTGAATATTACTAAAAACGTTGGGTTTTAGTATGGAAAATATTTCTTTTACATGAAATCAAAAATGATGCTGAAAAGGAATGGGTTGTAATTGGCCAAATAGATGTCGAAACTCTGGTGGAGACACATCTTTCTAGCAAACAAGACTGGGAGAAAAACTTCAAAGCTTTAAAAGTGAGAGGGAAAGAAGCAGAACGTCTTCCAAGGTATAGTATAACTCTTCTTTTGTTTGAATAATGTCAGATATAAAAGCAATACCTGTTTTACATAGTTATATGTTGTATTTCAAGTGTTTTAAAAATATGGATGTACTTCTAAAATAATGTTTTTCAGTTTAATTTTTAGACAATCATTAATTATTATCTTATTAATTTAAAAATAATTATTAATTAATTATTTTAGACAATTTATCTGCACAGCCTTCTCTGAAAACTGTTACTGTCTATCTTTGATATGATGGGAAACCCCCTCAAAATTCAGGGCTGATGCTGACAGACTGCAAAAACAATTTTAACAATTCTTTTAGCTAAGTCCTGTACATGTGGAGTATATGTGGGAGTTAAGAACAGACTTAATAAATGTTTATACATTAAAGTGTGCTCATGTGGCATGTGCAGGACAGCCAAAGGATCTGGCTCACATAGCAAGGGTTTGTGAAAAGGAGATCCTGCTTGACCAACTTGATTTCATTCTGTGACCAGGTGATCCACCTAGTGGTGGAGGAAAAGGCTGTGGATGTTGTCCACCTGAACTTTTAACTTTTAACACCGGTTCCCATGGCATTCTCTTAGAGAAGCTGGCAGTTCATGGCTTAGCCAGGTGGATAAAAGCTGCCTGGATGGCCAGGCCCAGAATGTTGTGACAAATGGAGTTAAATACAGTTGGAGGCCAGTAACAAGCTCCCCAGTGTTTTGAGGCCTGTTTTATTCATTGTCTTTAGCAATGATCTGCACGAGGAAATTGGTGTCATCTGAAAATTTAATGAGAGTGCACTCAAATTGGGTATGAGTGTTGGATAGGAAGGCTCTGCAGAGGGATCTGGACAGGCTGAGTCAGTGGACCAATGTCAGTTATGTGACGTTTAACAAGTCCAAGTCCTGAACTTGGATCACAGCAACCCCATGCAACACTACAGGCTTGAGGCAGAGTGGCTTGAAAATTGCCCAGCATAAAAATACCTGAAGGTGCTGGTAGACAGGTATCTGAACATGAGCCAGCAGCGTGCTCAGATGGCCAAGGTGGTCAACAGCATCCTGGCATGTATCAGGAATAGTGTGGCTAGCAGGAGTAGGGAAGCGATGATGTACCTGTACTCAGTACTGGTGAGGCCACATCTTGAGTAAGGTGTTCAGTTTTGGGACACTCACTGCAAAAAAGACTTTGAGATTCTGGACCATCTCCAGAGATGGACAACAAAGCTGGTGAAGGGTCTAGAGAAATCTTAAGAGGAGTGGCTGAAGGAACTGGGGTTGTTTAGTCTGGAGAAGATGAGGCTGAGGGGAGACTTCATTACTCTAGACAGCTACCTAAAAGGAGGTTGTAGTGAGGTGGAGGTCAGTCTCTTCTCCCAAGTAACTAGCAATAGGATGGGAGGAAATGGCCTCAAGTTGTGCCAGGGATGTTTAGATTGGGTATTAGGAAAAAATTTTATATTGAAAGAGTGGTTATGCATTGGGATAAGGTGCTTAGGGAAGTGGTGGAATCACAATGCCTGGAGGTGTTTGAAAATTGTGTAGACATGGCACTTCAGGATTTGTTTTGATGGCCATGGGGGTGTTACGTTGATGATTGGACTCAATGATCTTAGAGGTCTTTTCTAGTGAGAACAGTTCTGTGATTCTGACACATCTAGGTATGCTCTTGAATGTTTGCTATTTTTTAATGTTTTTGTCTTGAAGTACCATCAAGATAGATTGTTTAACTGTTAATTGCAACCCTGTGAAAACTACAATTGATGATTTCATCCAGAAGTTGTATGACATCCTTGTCATTTCTTTGAGAAAATCTATTCAAGGTAAATAACTTCAATGCATAAGTACTTTTTATTTCTGTCCTACTTGTGCTACTTGTGGATATTTGTGTTAATGTAGATACTATTTTAAATAAGTATTATACTCTTGGGCACAGTGAGCTGCCAAAATCATAGTGCAGAGACTGATTTGTTAGCAAGTTTTCAATACAGGCCTGACCTAAGACCCTTTGTCCATGTGCATCTTTGCTGTTCACTCATTTTGCCCGCACCTGTTCCAAATGTAAAAGGGTATGCATAACAATATTTTGCTTGTTTCTTTTACCTGAATGAAAATTTATTTGCCATTTCAGGGAGGGAAATTTATTTGGTATTTGAAAGGGGAGAATTTGTTTCATAAAATGAAAATACTTCATTAAGAGTCTTAAATAATCTTGTTTCACGGAGTTACTTGTCACTTAGATTGTCAAAATGCAAAGTGTTAAGGAGAACAAAGTATTCCCCTATTTTGTGGATGATCTTTCTATATCTGGAACATGCAGACAAAGTGGAATAAGGTGTAGATGATGAGAAATACCAGTGTTTTGTGCTTTAAATGGAACAATCAGCACAGGAAACAAAGTTTGTGCAGAAAGTGAATTATTTCTGTAGTCTGAAAGTTTGATTGTTTCCCGGAAGATATTTTATTCCTTGGAATCCTTTTTCGCTACCAGAGATCTACCTTAATAGGAAAGTACAACATTATAGCTTAATTAGGCTTTTGTTTGTCAACCTTTGGAATATTTAAAGCAAGGTGGCTCTGTCACTTTCCTTAAAAATACAAACAAAAAAAGGAAAAAAACCCTAAAACCCCAAACATCAAATGCCAAAAACTATTTTACCATCTGTTTTTTTTCCGTTTACCTAACAAAGACCTTCACTGATTTTGAAAGCGTATAAATAAATGCATTCTATATTTATGTTTAATACTCAGAAGGGCCTCTGATACTTGTAGTCAAATTCATATACTGAATGCAGTGTGTACCACATTAAAAGCTGTGTGTAAACTCCAATGTGCAGTTTCTGTGGAAGCAGCGTGCAGGACTGGGGTCTACATTTTTTTAAGCAAATGCTTTGCATACATTATCCTATCTTCTGACAATGCAGTACTTTTGCTTGGCGTGGATATTTATTGATACAAATGTTTTCTCTATGGTAACTTTATTTTCCACTTTTATATAGCTCACCTATCTGGTGTTTCTTCATTTCTCACTGATGCCATGGAAACATTAGTGATTAGGCCCCAAACTGTAGAGGAAATAGCAGAAGGCAATTTAAAATATTTGAAACTGCATGAACAAAAAGAAGGGGTAAGATACTATTTTATCGTATCCAGAGCAACAGCTATAAAAGAAATGTAATTGTTTTCCTGTATGGGAACTTCTGCTTAATATAACTAGTTTAGAACATGGAGTGGCTGTATTGGGTCAGGACAGTAGGCTGTCTAGGGAGAAATATAAAATCAGGATAAAATATTTGATGTTTTCCCACACTTCCAGCCTCCAATCAGAACCTTTTCTGATTTTATGAGGTTCCTGGGCATATAGTAACAGTCAGTGGATTTCTCTTCCGCAGAATTGCCTTATGTCCTCTTGAAAACAAATGCACCTTTGATATCCAGAATATCCTCTGGTTAAGTGTAGACATGGAGGACACCCCCCTGCCCCTTTTTTATTTTTTTCTCACTTAACCACCTGTTATCTTCACACTGGCTGAGAGAGTTGGGGTTGTTCAGCCTGTACAAGAGAAGGCTCCATGGAGATCTTATAGTTGCCTTCCAGTACCTGAAGGGGGCCTACAGAAAAACTGGGAAGGGACTGTTTACAAGGGCATGTAGTGGCAGGACAAAAGACAATATTTTTAGACTAGAGAGTGATAGATGTAGATTGGACATCAGGAATAATTACTATGAGGATGGTCAAATACTGGAACAGGTTGCCCAGGGAGATGGTGGATACCCCATCCCTGGAAACATTCAAGGTCAGGTTTGATGGGCTCTGACCAATATAATCTAGTTGGAGATGTTGCTGCTCACTAAAGGGGCATTGGACTAAATTACCTTTAAAGGTTCCATTCAACCCAATGCATTTTATGATTCTGTGATTTTATACCACTTGTGTATTTACTTATAGTTTGGATTAACAGGATTTGTGGAATTTTAATATATTTTTCATGTGTTTGAATTTAGATTTTTCTCCTGTTTCAAGAGGCTGAAGATAAGAACAAACTCCTGCGAACTGTGGCTGGTGCAGGTTTAGACACTATCAGTAACCTAAGAGCTACATGGGATAAATTTGAATTAATGATGGAAAGCCACCAACTTATGATTGCAGAGCAGGTAACAATGAAAGATTAATATTATACATAAAAATATTGAAATTAATAAGTCTGGAGAAATAGCACTTTTTAAAGTTAAATCCGTAAACATTCTAGTTTAGTGTTAATATAAATGTTACTGACTTGAGGGAGAAGGACACTTGGACTATTTAAACAATAGCTAGGTGAAACTTGGGTTGAACTCATGTTGAAATGAATGTTACCTTGTTGTACCTCTGTCTCAGCCTTCTAGTGCCTAATGAATGCAATGGTTAAGTGAGAAAAACAGGGTAACAGTTAAAAGAGCATTTTTATGACTTTTTCATGTTTTTGTACTGATGCTTGCTACTTTCTTTTCACATAACTTTTCTAAGCTATGTGCAGTCCTGTGATTCCAGTCCACAGGCAAATTGTTGAGCTCAATTGATGGTCTGCAATATGCCATACTATCAATTTTTCTACCTGATAGATGATGCAGGCTAAACAGATAGCATATGTTGAATAAATAGATCTCAAAGACAAACTTAAAACCCAGAAGAGTAAAAATTAATTATTTCTTAGAGTATTATACAAGAAATTTATAGTTACAAAGTTTTGGTCATGTTATGAAGTTGATACTTTGATTTTGCTCATAACTGTAGTAGCAAACTGTTGAAGGAATTTCCTTTTAACTCTTGTTTAACAGATTGAAATGATGAAAGGAAATGTGATTTCACGTATTAATATATACCTTCAAGACCTGGAAAAGTTTAAAGCTCATTGGGATCAGCTAAAGCCAAGTGATGATGTCATTGAAACAGGCGATCAGAATGTGCTTGAGAAAAGTGCTGAGATCATAAAGGAAAAGAAAAAAGAATTTGATGATCTTGAAACCATGAAAGAAAAGCTCATGTATGTATGTTTCCCTGCATATGTTACTCATGAATGTATGGATCTTTTGCAGCAATTGTATCTCAGAAAATGTTGACTAATTTTTAACACAACAGACAATATAAGGAATCTCCTTTTATTTGTATTACATTAGTCTTTCAGTTTTTTTCTCTTGATTGTATGTAATTTGAATTTCTCAAGTTTTTGATGATTTTTTTTTTAAATTTTGTTTAATTTCAGTGAGTGACAGGACAAGGAGAAATGATCTCAAGTTGTACGAGGGGAGGTTCAGATTGGATATTGGGAGAATTTTCTAGACAGAAAGGGTTATTAAGAATGGGAACAAGCTGCCCATTGAGGTGGTGGAGTCATCATCCCTTTAAAAGGCATCTGGATGTGGTGCTATAGGGACGTGATTTAGCAGTAGTGGTTTAGCAGAGTGGTGGGATTGTGAGCTCAAGGCAAATGGTTGGACATGATGATTGCAAAGGTCTCTTCCAGCCTTGAAAGTTCTATGATTCTATCAAAAATTCAAGAAGTCTCTTAAGTGTTCGTGGAAGGGAGACTGTAAACTAAAGGCTCAATTGTGACTTCTGACATTCTCACTTAGAGAAGGTTTGGGAGATTAGTTCAAAAAGGGGGAGTTCTTACTTCAGTCCTAAAACTTAAACAGGCAAGACCTCACCTCTCCCATTTCTTGGGTAAGTGTCCTATCTGATACATTGTTGCTCAAAAGGAAATGATTTTTGCTCTTGATACCTACTTTCAGCAAGCTCAATATTGGGTGTCTTGAGTGAACAAAGTTTTCTATTCAGATTCCTAGCTTGGCATTTAAATATGATAGTAAATAAAATTAGCATATTCTTTCTACTTAACAGGAAGAAACAATCAACTAAAAATTATCTTCTTTCAAGCTTTGTTTTTGGGGTCACAAAGTAATTCACTTTTCTCATAACTGAAAAAGAAATTAAAGTTTCTGGAAAATAATTATGAATGTGGAGATGATTACTGTGCAGGAGAGTTATTCCTTGTATTTTATTATTTCTATTCAAGAAGGAAACAATAAAGGAATTGCAGGCAGCAGCAGTGTTCTTCAATGAAGCAATGACTTTTCTTAAAAAAACTATGATTGTTTCCGTACGATATCATCTCTTAAACCAGGTATAAAAAAAATGCATAATACCATTATCTTTTTATTTTTTTATTCAGTGAAGAATGCCACCATTTTAAATTGGAAGAGCCTGACTTCTCATTGTCAAAAGTTGTATGTGAAGATATTAAAAGATGTGTAGAAGTATGGGCATTGTATGAAGATTTTTATCAAGGATTTCAGGAAAAAGCCAAAGAAGACTGGATTACTTTTAGGTATGGTTTTGTTACTTTAGTTTTCATGGGCAAATTTGTGTGGTTGTAGTACTGTGTTGTTATGCCCTTTTTGTGTTTGATTTTCGTGCAGGAGTAAAACATACCTCTTTGAAGAGTTTTTGTTCAACTGGCATGACAAAATGCGGAAGATGGAAGAACACACTGTAATGACAGTAAAGTTGCAAAAAGAAGTGGACAAATATAAAGTAAGGTGCTAATTACAAAAAGGGGTATAAAACAAAAGATGTTTTGGGTAATAAACTTCATTCTGTAGCTCATTGTTCAGTTCCCAAGCACAAATACAGGCTGGGTGGTGAATGGCTGGAGAGCAGCCCTGAGGAAAAGGACCTTGGAGTCTGGGTTGATGAAAAGCTCAACATGAGCCTGCAGTGTGCACATGCAGCCCAGACAGCCAACCGAGTCCTAGGCTGCATCAAGAGCAGCGTGGCCAGCAGAGCAAGGGAGGTGATTCTGCCCCTTTACTCTGCTCTCATCAGACCCCACCTGGAGTACTGTGTGCAGTTCTGGAACCCTCAGCACAGGAAGGACATGGAAGTGTTGGAGTGGGTCCAGAGGAGGGCCACAAAGATGCTCAGAGGGCTGGAGCAGCTCTCCTATGAGGACAGGCTGAGGGAGTTGGGGCTCTTCAGCCTGGAGAAGAGAAGGCTTCGAGGGGACCTGATAGTAGCCTTCCAGTATCTGAAGGGGGCCTACAGGAAGGCTGGGGAAGGATTATTTACAAGGTCCTGCAATGACAGGACAAGGGGCAATGGGTTTAAAGTGGCAGAGGGGAGATTTAGACTGGATGTTAGGAGGAAGTTCTTTACAGTAAGGGTGGTGAGGCACTGGAACAGGTTGCCCAGGGAGGTTGTGGATGCTCCCTCCCTGGATGTGTTCAAGGCCAGATTGGATGAGGCCTTGAGTGAGCTGTCCTAGTGGGAGGTGTCCCTGCCTATGGCAGGGGGTTGGAACTAGATGATCCTTGAGGTCCCTTCCAACCTTACCATTCTATGATTCTATGATTCTTGCAGTAAAATCAGTTACAATTTATCGAAATATATGCTGACACTGTTTTAAACATTTGATTTGCTTTTGAGAAGCTTTCAGTTCCTTACAATGAACGGAGGGGTCGTTACAGTTTACATAGACACACATTTAGCAATGAGTTTTGTCAGTTAGACTTGTAAAAGTTTACAAATGTAAATGTTGTTTTGCTTGAATAGCATGTCACTGTAATCAGATAGATACAGTTTTCATAAAGACTAGAAGTGGCCAAGAAAGCCAGTGGCATCCTGGCTTGTATTAGACTGTGGCAGCTGATCTTCCCTACCCCGTACTCAACACTGATGAGGCCACACCTTGAGTGTTGTTTTCAGTTCTAGGCCCCACATTATAGGAAAGACTTTGAGGTTCTGATGTGTGTCCACAGAAGAGCAAGGAGACTCCTGAAGGACCTGGAGCACATGGCCTGAGCATCTGAGGGAGCTGGGGTTGTTCAGTCTGGAGAAGAGGAGGCTGAGGGGAGACCTCATTGCTCTCTACAACTACTTGAAGGGAGGTTAAAGTGACAAAGGGGCCAGACTCTTCTTGATGTCAAGCGACAGAACTAGAAGAAATGGTTGCAAGCTGCACCAGGGAAGATTCAGACTGGATGTTAGGGAATATTTCTTCACAGAGAGGGTTACCAGACATTGGAATGGTCTGCTCAGGGCAGTGGTGGAGTCACCATCCTTGTGTGCTGATTTGAGGCTGGTTTGAGGCTAATTAGAATATTTTAATAGAGAAAAGAATATTTTAATAATAATAATAAATTTTAATATAATAATAATTTTAGTTTTAATAGAATATTTTAATAGAGAAGGCTTATAGAGAATAGAAGCGAGGACAGGGGAC